>RJWM01035899.1:0-18557 GCA_004363535.1 Dasyprocta punctata | reverse complement strand
TTTTTTTTTTTTTTTTTTTTTTGGTACCAGGAATCGAACTCAACCTTGTGCCTGCCATGCAGGTGCTTAAGCCACTGAGCTAAATCCCTGGCTCTTTTCTTATTCTTGACAAGGTTAAACACAGTAGAAGGCAAATATATCCTTGTATTAAATAATCTTTTACTTCCATATTGAAAATATCTAATACATAATTACCAGAATACTTTCATTTGTTTGTCTGGGTGAGATTTTGCTTTTATCTTGATGAGCAGTCCAGTTATTTCAATGTAAAAAGAATTCCTTGTACTTTCTTCCAGCTGTGCCTGAAGTACTTGTCCCTTAACTCAATATTTTTTAAATATCTAGAAGGTGAGAGTCATTTTAGGATTTTTTCTGAGGAATAGGAAAAGTGTTTCCAGGTTACCCATGCAGAAGTTTGTTACTTGACTCAAATTATTTTTAATGGAAGTATAGATGAAGAATAGCATGCTTGTTTAAAGAAAAGCCAGAGTATTTTATCACCTAACCACTTGAGAGAGAAAGCGTTAAGTTAAAAATGTGTGGTATGTTTCATTGTCCCCTCCAGTATGTAAAGGTCTTTTTTTGTTTTGTTGTTTTGGCCTTTTCTGTTTGGATAGAGCCCACAGCAATGTATGCATTGCTTAATCACCTGTAGTGCAACTTTAAATGCCGGCCGGCCCCCTTCAGTACTTAGCACACTCACAAGCACACGCACACACCTCCCTCCTGGGGCCTGCAGCGTACTGCACTGTGAGCCCATGGGCTCTGTGGTACCTGGGAATACTGTACCTGTGTATGCGCCGATCAGCTGCTTGGAAACCAGTGCCACCTGATCACGTGAGCGTGGCTATGCGTGTGGAGGTGAATTTTGCTTTTCTTTCTTCCTTCTTCTGCCCTGGTTTTGTTCATTTTACCTGGGGGAAATGTTGCAACTCCTCAGGTCTTTGCAGGTCCAGGTATGAAGTCTTTGGATGACTGACTCTTTCCTGATGGTTCACCTGTGGGTTTATCGTAGGCTGTCACACTTCCGACTGAGGCTGCAGCTCTGGACTTTGTAGGCAAGCAGGGACCTTTGGGACCCACAGTGGAGCAAGTGGAGCCGCCGCGGCCTGCAGAAGTTCTCCATGTCTGCCAGACTCAGGTGGCCGAGCTGGAGCTGTGGCTGCAACAAGCCAGCGTGGCATTTGAGCCAGAAACGTTAAACACAGACATGCAGCAGGTGGTGGAGCAGGAGCTGGTCGGGTGCCAGGTAAGACTGCCAGGCCTGGGTTCATGCCCAGCCTCCTCACCAATCCCCTGCGGAGGTGAGGCAACTTTTTCTTAAAGCAACAAGGTGTCTCTTTCTGGTGCTCTGCCATGGACATTTATTTTGGCCTCAACTTGTAGTTCTCAGGGTAATTCTTTGAAACGCTTTCAATAAGGGCACATTTGGGAGGACAGCGGCAGATAATGTCTCTGAATCTGGAGTCCAGATCCAGTTCTGTCACATTAACTGTGAACCTGGAGAAGTTAACTTCTCAGCTTTATTTTCCATATGTGGTATAGTAAGTCAGCTCATAGTTTGCAGGATTAAATAAGGTATATAAAGCAGTGTCTACTATATAAAGCATCTAAAAACTGCTCCACAAATGCTGACTCTTCGTTTTGGTGTAGTCGCAAGTTCTGTGAAGATTCATTCATCAGAAATGCAACTGAGTGTCTTGATTTATGAAAGTGCACTTTACAGCAGAAGCAGACTTTGCCACTGCTGACTTACCAGGAGTGCTCCTGATCTTTCTTGGTAGGAGCAAGGTCACTGCGTCTTTGGCTTTAGATGCTGAGTAAAACTCCCAGGCTCAGCCCGAAGGTTGGACTCTCTGGCTCCCTTGGGGAGGGGCTGGAATGACGACACTGGAACAGCATGATTGCGAGTCACAGTCGCAAGGTCTGTCCCCTAGCTGTGCCCAGAGCCGACTCCTCTGCCTCCCTGACTTGTTTCTTTGCCGGTTGTGCAGGTGTCCTCTGGTCTCAGAGTGCCGCATTCCTGCTGGGCCTTGGGGAGCTCTTTCTGCAGTTCCTGTCCTCACGTGGCCAGGGTGGCTGTCCTTGATGCAGGGGCGTGCCTCCTCTTCTGGGCTCGGCTGGGCCTCTTACAGCAGGAAGAGCTGCCTGCAGGGCTGCCGGGCGGGCGGATGGGCCGACTTCCTCCTCAGGCAGTCACCTCTGCCCCCTCCCCGTCATGTGTCAGTCCAGGTGGTCAGCTCTAGTAGTTTGCTCAGAATCCGACACTGTCCTTTGGCCTGACTGATAAGGCCCAAGGAGGACTTTTGAAAAGGGTGAGAGCAGCACAACACAGGCAGGGCCAAACCTGATGCATTCCAGGCTTTGAGTTCCAGCTATTTACAGTATCCAGTGTGGACCTGCCACCCTGCCGTCAGCTGACCGGGTGGGCCCCCTCCCTGCCAGTTCCGTGGTCATCCCTGGACTCCCACCCTCTTCACCACTTCCAGTATGAGGATTACTCTTCCAGTGTCAGGATTTCAGAGTTGCCCAAAGGCGCGGCCACCAGAGGCAGGAGTGCCCAGTGGGCTTTACGTCGGCAGCCTTTGCCAAGGTTGCGATTAGAAGGGAAAGAGTCCCTCCGAGCAGGAGGCACCCCTCCAAGAGGCTGAGGCTGAAGCTGGGGGTGGGGGTGAGGGTGAGCTGTTGCCCAGAGTGGGGAGGGGAGCGAACTTTCATGTCTGGGTGGTGTCCCTGACCCTGGGAGGCAGTCTGGGCACTTTCCATACCTGGGCTTTGCAGACGTCATTGTGGATTAGATGTATATTCAAAGCAGGTATGCTCTGAGTGGCTGAAAATATGCTATTTGGGCTACATTTAAAGCCATAAAGTACATTAAAAATTTGAGTTTAGTGGCAGCAGAACTAATGGTTCTGACCTGCTAAGAAGAATAAACATAGCAGCCAACACAAAAGTGCCATCTTCGGTCACTCACGTGACAGTGTGACACAGTTTCATATTGAAATACTTGGAAAATTTGCAGGTGGTCTATAAAGGCTAAGTTCTGGAAAAACGTCCAAAGGATAGAACAAAACAGATTAGTCAAGAAAAATTATTTTTGGTAATTTAATATTTAATAAGGATATATAGCCTTGATTATTAAAAACATGTGAGGTAAAACAGCTAACCTTTTGTTGCTGTGTTACATTAGCAAAAATTTTATCACTGTGGCAAAATCTAAAAAAATATATCCACCAATGTCTGATAATTCTGTCTAGTTGGTTCAGTGTTCAGAAAGATCAATTTTCAGCATATAAAATGTCCATCATCTTTGACCTAATAATGCTATTACATTAGATTTACCTTCTGAAATTAATTTAAAATGAGTAAAATAGGGCCAAGGATTTAGCTCAGTGGTACAGTGCCTGCCTGGCGTGTGTGAGGTCCTGAGTTCAATTCCAGGTACCAAGAAAATTGAGAAAAGTAATTATGGCAGCATTGGTTCCAAAACCAAAGACTTGGAAGCAGCTTACCATGTTCCTGCCTGCTTGTGTCACTGAGCATGCTTGGTGGTACCAGCATGACTGTCCCGTGGGGTGGTGTGGGACAGTCCCATGGAATGGTACAAGTTGCCCGATGGGACAGTCATGCCCACGTGGCCCTGTTGTAAATGTGTTAAAGTGGTTCCAAGGAAATCGTTAAATGAATTCCAGAGTATCAATGTGCTGCCATTAAAATGGGAATCATGAAGCATGGTATGTACACATATAAAAAAGTACATATAAAATAACCTAGTATTGGGGCCTGGCAAGTGTGAGGTTGTAGCCGGGCGTGGTGGCCCACGTCTTTAATCCCAGCACTCGGGAGGCTGAGGTAGGAGGAGCATTGTGAGTTTGAGGCCGGCTTGGGCTACAATGTGAGCCGAGCGCAAGGTCAGCCTGAGCTACATAGTGCAACTCTGCCTCAAAAAACTAGGGCCGGGGGTTTGGCTCAATGGCTTAAGCACCTGTCTGGCAGGCGTGAAGTTGTGAGTTCAATCCCTGGTGCCGCAAAAAAAAAAAAAAAAAAAAAAAAAAGGCAAGTGTGGAAAAGAAAGTACACTTTGTTTAAGAATCTATAGAGGATGTATGTAGCCTCCTTGGATGAAAGGGGTATGTATTATTTGAGAATATGTTTTAAGGATAGAAATTTTCTTTAAGTGTCCTTCAAGGACCTGAATTTGTTCTTAGTCACACAATGAGTTTTAGTGCCAGCAATCACAGAGCCGAAATGTGAACATGATTCTGCTGCCAACTGTGTGCCCAGCCCATTGGCACAACCACACGGGATCCTGGGCCCCAGGAGAGGGCGAACTTGACTGGTCGAGGAGGAATACCATGACCACGATTTAGTGGGAAACATACTTCAGCCAGCTGACTTCTTTTTAGACTGCTGAATAAATTGGATACTTGTATCAATGACTAAGTGTTTTACATTCCAAATTATTTCTTCTGGGATGTTCTGATACTTGGAGGTTTTCTTGGTGTAGCTTGAGGAAGAGAAGAGAAAGAACAAGAAGAATTTTTAAATAGTTGGCGTGAAATTCTTTTTTCTTCTTTTTTAAAAATTCCTGCTTGACACTTAGATAACAAGAATAGTCAACATTCTTTGCTTAATGCTTTTTTTTCTGTACCGGGAATTGAACTCAGGGCCTTGTGCTTGCTAGGCAGGTGCTTGTGCCACTGAGCTATATCCCTGGCCCTGCTTAATTCTTTTTAAGCACAGGACTATATATAATTTTAACTGGTTAAATCCAGACTATGTGGATTTAGGCTAAAATACCTGCATTTGACTCATTAACTCCTCACAATAACCCTAGATGGTAAATTCAGTTGTTATCCCCATTTTACAGATTACCAGAGGCAGGCACATGTAAAGCAGGATGCCGTAGTGTACACAGGTACTAAGAGGAAGAGCCGGGATCCACACTCAGGTAGTGCAGTTCCAACATATGAGTTCTAACCATTGTGTTCTACTGGATACATTCAGCAGTGGTTTTCTAAAGTGATTGTTGAATCATTTATTTTAGATTTGAGATTTTATTTCAAAGAGTGACATCTGCACTCTGATTTGGTTTGGTTGTATCCCTGCTGAAAAGTGCAGGAATTATGTGTTAAGTTTTTGGTTTTCCGGGGTTCCTTCCCTCCTGTATTTCTGGGGCCCTTAGGTACAGAGAGTAAATCTCACTTATTTGGGGGACACCACTTGTTCAGGAGCAACACTGTGGACTGAGGGTGTCAGTCAGTGGTAGAGCGTATGCTGTGTGTGAACAAGGCTCTTTGGGTTCAATCACCAGCACCTAATTTTTTTTTTTTTAATTTTTAAAAATGATCTTCACTGTGACCGACTACATGCCTTTATTTCCTAGGCTATGCTGACAGAGATTGAGCACAAGGTTGCCTCTCTGTTAGAAACTTGCAAAGATCAGGGCCTGGGAGATAGTGGAACAACTCAACATGAAGCTGAAGTTCTTTCCCTGAAACTCAAAACTGTGAAGTGCAATTTGGAAAAAGTTCAGATGATGCTTCAGGAGAAGTACAGCGAGGACCAGGTAAAATACGTGGCCATGAGTAACCACGTGTGCCAGTATAATCCAGCCAGCTAGAAGGGAACTCTGGGTGGACCAGTTGAACCCACTGTAGAGAAGGAGTACTAAAAAACCATGGTAGGGCCAGGGATTTAGCTCAGCCGCACAAGCACTTGCCTGGCAAGTGTGAGGTCTTGAGTTTGATCACAGTTACAAAAAAAAAAAAAAAAAGCTTTAATACCAGCACTTGGGAGGCTGAGACAGGAGGATCATTGTGAGTTGAGACCAGCCTGGGCTACCAAGTGAGTTCAAGGCCAGCCTGAACTGCATAGTGAGACCCTGTCTCAAAAAATGGGGCCAGGGATTTAGTTCAGTGGCCTAAGCACCTGCCTGGCAGGCTCGAGGTTGTGAGTTCAATCCCCAGTACCGAAAAAACAAACAAAAGAAACAATGGTATGGCTTTAAACGGTAAGCGATGAGCATGCTGGCTTTGCTTCTTTTTATTTCCTTTTACTATCTAGGTTTCTTATCTAGGTCATTGTTGGTGGTTTGATTTTGGTTGGTTTAATGCATTGAGTGCTCTTACTGATAATGCAGGCTTGTATGAGGCTTCTTCATAACAGAGGAATGTATTTTAAAGGAGTTTTGTAGCTCCAATTGACTACAAAATGAAGCCTTTTTAAATAAGATTAAAATTTGACACCAGAAAAACAAAACCTGTTGCTAGGGCACTTTTGTTAATTTGTTTACAAATATTTACAGATGGTGATCAGAGTGTGATATAATGAAAGTATTCTCATAATTTTTGAAAGCATCCTGTGTTTATAAATGCAAATGCGAGTGAGTACAGTGGTGCAAGCCTCTAATCCCAGCACTTGGGAGGCTGAGACAGGAGTTCAAGGCTAGCCTGGGCTACATAGCAAGACCCTGTCTCATAAATACATACATGCATACACAGAAATGTGCACCTTGGTTTTTTTTTTTTTTGTACCAGGGATCAAGCTCATGATCTTGTGCTTGCCAGACTTGTGCTACTGAGCTATATCTGGAAATACGCATCTTATGAGTAAAATATGCATAGGATCTATCTCCAAACTTAGTAAGTGGTTCCCACTTGGGGACTTATATTCATAAGAATGAGACTGGCTGCAGACACCTAAGTCATATGGCTTCCCTTCCATGCCACTGTTCTCTGTTTCTGTTTTTGTTTTTTTTTTTTTTGAAAATTTTTTAAACATTAGGCAAATTTGAGTTTGAAATCATAATACTTGTTTCCCTTTTAGATTTTTTTTTTTTTTACTTTTTTGTAAAGAAAAGGCAGTAATTTTCCTGGCTTTTTCATAATTCATTGGATGAATGAGGTTGAGAAAATAAAGCGATCATCTCATCAAATGTAGTGATTTTTCAAAGTTATTCTAAGTACTTGAATCATAGTATATTATCATGTGCTTCCTATAGTGCATAACAAAGTATGGTCACTTACTTAAATAAAAGTTTTCCCACTGGTAGAGGTGAGATAAGGTAGGCCTTTTTATATAGTCTGCCATCTTGATTTTTTTTTTTTTATATACAGCTTCCGACCATTCTAAAAAAACCTTCAGAACATCTAAAAGTTCTCCAGTCAGTTCACCTTTCAGAACTGGAATTTATGATAACTGAAAAGCCACAGTTTAGCAGACTCAAAGATGTCCCACAGCAACAGGTAATTTTGGCCACCAACAGTTGTAAGACAAAAATAAAAGCTTTTGCCATTGGAGTTTGTGCACAGGTGACTGTAAGCTGGGTGTAACGGGGTGGGGTGGGGGTGTAGGCAGCGATGCTGAGTTTTAAGCATTTGCTGCTTTGCTTCTCTCTGCTGCCACTGGGGGCAGGAACTCTAGTTACATCCTGTATCAAACTAAGCAAATACCAGGGAGACAGTACTGTCAATACAACACTGCTATGCATATTGTCTCAAAACTTATTAGTGTATTTTTATTGATTTTTTAAAAACGTCAAATTTAGTTTAACACTTGGCTATTCTTTTGAGTGTTTTAAGTGGGCTTTTAAGAAATAAAAGTTAACAAGGATAAGCAATCAAGAAAGCGAAACAGTAAACAGTGATTTAAAAAGTGGTTCAAAATCAGATTATTTCAGTGGAAGAAATCTTTTAAGTATTAATTAAAAACTGTATTAATCCAGCCATTTGAATCTTACTCAATTGTAGGTTCTGGAGTTAAAGCCGATGGAACAGAGAGATTTAGTCAAATTCATAGAATTCAATGCTAAGAAAACGTGGCCACGGTATTGCCAACAGGATGAAGATACAACTCAGGAATCATCTACAAGGTAACACGTTGTCAAATAGTCAGGCATTCCATAGATTTATTGGGAGAATGAAATTTCCTTCAAATCTATTCACAAGACATCATCTAAATGTAATTTTAAAAAACTGTATGTTGATGGCTCTTTTCACTATTTTTTTCTTGCTCGAAAGTAGCAAAGCATCTGACTCTGAAAACGAAGCCCCAGACTCCATCTTCACCTCACAGGGCAGGTGCGACGGTGACAGGTGGCAGTATCTTCGTCACGAGCTGGCGTTGAGGAGGCGGCGGCTGCCGCCTCTGCCTCAGGTCGTGGAGCCCCAGGTCAGTGCGTGTCACACCGAGTGCCCCATTCGTCTGTGGATCCAGGTAGCATGCACCGAATGCACACGCACGCCCCACGTGACGTGGCAGAGGTGCTGGGTGGGCTCTGCACCTGGCCCGTGCTTTGTCTTCGCCCTGGGAATTGGCATTAGGTGCACCTCTGTGCTTCTACAGCCCTGTGCATCCTGATCATAGATCTTGCTATGCTACCCACTGGTTTGTCTGTCTTCCCTACTAGAGGGTCTGAGAAGAAAGACCACAGCTGCCCAGTCTGTGATTTTGTGTAGCGCAGCACCGGGGCTCAGGGTCTCAGTGACTATTTGTTGAATGAGTAAAAGAGTGAATAATACATGATCATTTTTAAGGCACTTTGAAAATTGCGTGCTGCTGCATGAGCATCGGTCATCAAAAGGTTCTTTGGGCCCCAGCCCCTGCTGGCTTGTGTGTCAGTGGCACCTGTCATCACTATTCTTTCCCGCGCACTTTACCAGGCCGTCGGGGCCCTCTTCAGACTGGCTCGCTCTCCTGGCTGTTGCCGCCATTCTCTCCACTAGGAGCAGATGAGCAGAATAGCACTGTGTTCACAGCACTTGAGCTTGTGCATTCAACCAGGACTCAGTCTGCGTGGGCAGAGGCCACCCATGAGTTCCCATTTCCCCAGGCTGGGGGAATCACTCTCCTGCAGCAACCTTATTTGACCAACTAACGTTGACTCAAGCTCCTTGGAGGGGCCATAGTCTTGGTTTCTCCTTCTAGATGTGCACTATAAAAGTTGTATTCAGGTCTCTTTGAAAGAATCAAATGCCGTCCAGTAGTTCTTTGCCCAAGCCAACCCATCTACCATCCCTGTCTTTTAATATATTAGTTTTCCAGCTTGAGAAAGACATTAATTCTGGATCATTCTCTTCTGAAATCACAGCTCTTTTTCAGTGCTTATTGGGCTTTTCAATACCAAATTGGGATCCGTATCTATCCCTCCATGGTACTTGCCTCTCATTCTAAGAATTATCTACACTAAGAGCCAAAGAAGACCTAGTAAATACAGAGTAAATGAGTAAATAAATGAATTAGTAGACAGATAACCACGTAACATGAATACCTCTGCTATTAAATTGAATGATTAGTGATTTTACTTTATTCCTCAAGTAATGATTTGTTTCCCCGTTTCTCGTATCTAAATGGACCCTCAGTTATCTAAATACAGCCTGCATGACTTTTCAAAGTTGCCTGAAATATTTAGTCTTTTTCTTATAAATGACGAGACAAGTAAGAATGCTTACCAAGAAGGAAATTCAGAAGACCACATGCAAAAACCTTTTTACTGTTTACATTAATATCAGCATCCACTGTTGCTAATGAGCTCTCCCTTTTCTATGTAGTTTGCCACAGGTATAAGTATTCTACCCAGTGTGAGTGTGTGTAACTTCAGATACCCTACAATTGAAGAGCTGAAAACTTACACTACCCAACTTGAAGACCTGCGCCAGGAAGCTAATGATCTTCAGACACAGGTGCAAACTGTTTTGCATTTCCTCATAACAGTAGCATAAAAAGTAAGACAAATAGAATATCTTAATTGCAAGTTGATCGTAATTTTATTTGCCAAACAAACGGTGGAGTACATAATGGAATAGATGCTAAAATTGCAAATAGAGTTGACCTTGCTTACCAAGTCTGCTAAATTTTGTAGTGGCTGCCTAGAGTAAAGGATTCTAAATATGAATCCAGAATTAGCAGGGAAGAGGACAGTGGTTGATGGGCGCTGTCTGCAGTGGTGATCTGGGCCTGGAAGGGTGAGGAAGAAGGAGAAGGGAGGATACAGGCCAGGTTTCCAACCTTGAGTAAATTTATTTATTTATTTATTTTTTTTTTTTTTGCGGCACCGGGGATCGAACTCACAGCCTCGCACCTGCCAGACAGACGCTTAAGCTGCTGAGCCAAACTCCCGGTCCTGGTTTTTTTGAGGCAGGGTCGCACTATGTAGCTCAGGCTGGCCTTGCGCTCACGGTGTGGCCCAAGCCGGCCTCGAACCCACAACGCTCCGCCTACCTCAGCCTCCCGAGTGCTGGGATTAAAGGCGTGCGCCACCACGCCCGGCTGACGAGTAAATTTAACAGAAATGGTGTAATCAATAGGTTAGCGATCCATTAGAGAACTCAGGAGGAAGCAGCCCAAGGAGGAGTGATTAATTATAAGCCTCGGCATCTCCTAAACTGCTGGTCAGGAATTCAAGGCGACCGTGGGTGAAGAAAAAGAAGTGGTTTCACACACTTACATTGAAGCAGACCTGTGGCTCCCTAACTCACTGGGGTACAGCTGTACAGCCCCGGGGACTCCTTCAGTGATGTGCATTGAAGGGTTGTCTTGATTATCACAATCAGTCCATAAATGACACTCCTTACTTCCCCCTGCTCTATCGCCTATCCATATATATGTATTTCCCCCTCCCCCTCCAGCTTTGGATATCAAACCCAGGGCCTTGTGCTTGCTGAGCGAGTGCTGTATCACTGAGCTACACTGCCACCAGCACTACCTTTAAGATGCCATACTTCCTCCTCCTAATCAGCCCCTTCAAGCTTGTCTTTTGTGACTTCTTTTCCTTCTCGCAGCTATGCTTAGTTTCGTTGACCCACTTTCTCCTACATTAAACGTGGAGGGCCGGAAGCAGTGGGAAGAGGAACGGTGTGGTTTGTCTGGGACCACGTAACCACCTGGGTGGACCGACTGAGGAAGCCCTCACCTTAGGGTTGACGCTGTCACTCCTCCAGTAGTCAATGCACTACCTAAGATTGAGTTTCTTAAACTTGTTTTTCTCAGAGCTAAAACTTCTAGTTTTATTTCTTCTGTGACCTAGCTCTTAGTTCACTGATTAGCAGAAGCACTGATTAGTCCAGGTTTTAGAGCTCATTTGATTGAAACAGCTTATTATTAAGATAAAGTGTAACTTAAATTTCAGTGAAAACCAAGAAAAATGTACTTTTAGAAAGGTAAGGATAAAGCCAGTAGTCTGAGTAACTGCTTAGAGGATAACAATATGCAATATAGTAACTATCATGGATTTCCTACTGTCTTATTACTGTTTTTTTTTTTTTTTTTTTATTCACTGTTTTGAGGGGCCGGGGATTTAGCTCAGTGGTTCAAGGGCTTGCCTGGTAAGCGCAAGGTCGTGAGTTCAATCCCCGGTACAAAAAAAAAAAAAAAAAAAAAAAATTATTCACTGTTTTGTTTTGTTCCCTTTAAAATAAAATAAAAGAAAGGCACGGAGTCATAATTTTTTTTTTTTTTTTGATTCAGGATAAAGTGACAGAAGAACCCTATGTCAGTTTGGACAAGAAGTTATTTGACCTCTGCCTGACGCTCAGTCAGTGCCTGGGCAGCGTGGAGGAGCTGCTGCAGACGCCGGGGCTGCTGCGGGAGGACACGCCCGGCCAGCAGGCGCACTGCGAGGTAGGCCCTTCCCTCCGGCTCGCTGCGTGGCCCAGCCCAAGTCATGAGGATCCATACTCATTCTCTGTCTTCCTTCCTGCCCACTTCTCAGGAGCTGGCTCTTGAGCTGAAGAAGCTGTATTTAGCTCTGGGTGACAAGAAGGACGATCTTTTGAAAGCCATGAGTTGGCCTGGCAAGAATGCCAGTTTGCTCCGTGACTGTCTCAGTGACCTCCACGGCTGCCTGGAGCAGGCGCAGGCAAAGGCTGCCTGGAGGAGCAAGTCACTAAAAGCCGGCCTCGACTACATCCGCAGCTATCAGGTATGCCGTGGTGCACAGGGCAGCCTTTCTGCAGCAGGGGCCCCTGGTTTCTATTCGCTCCCCCCCCCCACATGATTAGAAATTTGCTGAGGAGGGTGGAGGGACCCTCCTGTGCTTGTGGTTAAAACGTTTGAAAGTAAGGCCCTTTGCAAAGTCTGTGTATGAATTTATTAGCATGAGCTTAATAGGAAGTTTCTTTTCTTACTTACATCAGCCATTTAATAATTGTAACGCAGGAGGGTTTGTATTTTAATTTCTAGGCGAGGGGGAGTTGTTTTGACCATATGTTTCCTGTGTTGTGAACTGGGGAGGGAGAGGCTTTGGCAGAGAGGCTGATGGGAAGCTGCTAAAATTACCTGATAGAAAAGGAAGGAAACATAAACCACTAATGAAAAATCAAGCCTGAATCTGATCAGACTTATGAAATCCGAGTAAAATAGATACAGGGGAAGAAAGAACATGTTACATAGCACCACAGGGATGCTGTCTGCAAATCCAGAATCAATGGCTCACTCTTTTGTTTATGCACACAAATCCAGGAGATAAAATAGAGGGTGCGAGATTCTGCAAGTTAAAAGAGTTAGTAAGAGATACTAATCTGTCATGGTATAAAGACCTCATCTGGATCTCAGTTGAAACAAACTGAAAGGAAAAATTATAGACAATTAGAGAAATGTGAACCCTATCTGGGTCATTCATCATACTAAGAAATTGGTGTGAATTTTAGGAGGAATGTGTTGGTTTTGTTTGTTTAGTTTTAAGGGTGTTTCTTTTTGGCAGTACTAGGGATTGAACCCAGGGTCTTGGCACTAAGCTACATCCTCAGCCCTTCTATTATTTATTTTGAGATAGGGTCTCACTATATTGCTAAGTTGCCCAGGCTAGGCATGAACCTGTGATCCTCCTGCCTCAGCCTTCCAGAGGGCTAGGATTACAGACATTTGCCTCCAGGTCTGGCTGTATTGTAGTAGTTTTGAGTGGAGAGACCTTTATCGAGATACCTACTATTACATACTGATTAAATAACTTGGTATCTGATTATTTGCTTCACAATATTCTGATAGAAGAGAAGTTAGGCATAGTGCAGAGAGCTGGAGGGAGGGACATAAAGGGAAGACGGTCTCAGGAATTTGGGGTTCCTCTACTTTGTGTATGTTTGAAATTTCCAATATCAGAAAAATTGAAAAAACTCAACTAAATCTAAGAAAGATCATGAAGGGCTAAATGAGATTGCTCAGTTTCTTACGTTTATCTTTTCTACACAGAATGAAGTAAAACGGTTATATGATCACCTCATTAAGAGTAAGACAGCTCTTCAACAGTCTTTGAATGAGATCAGTGGCCAGAGTGTTGGTGACCAGTTCCAGGTAATCAATCACAGTAATTCAGATCAATGTCCCCTTGGATCCCAGAGTCCCAGGCATCCACTGTGCATCGAGTGGGCGCCTGAATCTCTTCCCTTTGAGAGCAGGGTTGAGGCTTGAGTAAGTCAGTAAAATGGAAATGATTGCTCTTGACCTTTCAAGACATCTCTCAGACCCATGTACTAAAACAGGAAGAGACCGTCTTCACTGTCAGCCTGGCAGGAAGTTAAGTGGGTCCAGGCTGCTCAGGGTGTCCGAAAGAGGCTTCACCTGCTTAGTGGAGCACTGGTTCCAGCTTCCGGGGATCACTTTCCTGTGTGTCAGAATCTTAAACACATAGCTGCTTTGGAGCCAGTGGATTCCTCTTATTTGACCAAATAGTAACTGAGAACCTTCACGTGCAGCAATCGTCATGGGGGCTAGATTCACACTGCTTCTAAGGATATAAAACGAGTGCATAAAAATAAACATACTCATTCAAGGAAGGGACCTCACAGTACTGTGAGTAGCCCGCAAGTTCGTTAAGAGATGCCGTTTCTTAAAGCAGGGTGCATCCTTACAAAATCGGGCTCACTATGTGTTTGCGAGGCACCTGATGTTTGGATGCTGATGTAAAGAGACGCTGAGGTGCAGGTCGGTGCACATGAGGACACGCATTTTTCCTGTGCTGGTATCACCTGTGAGGAGAGAGTCAGGCACAGAGGGGTCACTCAGGGCCCTCAGAAGATGGACAAGGAGAACTGGAGGTGTACTTTTCTGACTTATCAAAGGCTTTTCCTCTTTTGTATTGTCTCTCACTTAGAAAGCAGATGCATACACAGCAGAGCTGCAGAACTCTGAGAACCGAGTGGCCAAACTAAGAGACGAAGGGGAGAGGCTTGGTTTACCTTCCTCGGTGCTGCAGGAGCTGCACAAGTTAGAGGTAGCACCAAGCGGAGCCCGCTCCCAACACTGGTGCCGTGAGGGCGGGGCCCGTGTTCTTCCCGAGGGTTTAGTTGGGTTCTGCGTTGGAATTCTTTACTTGGTTGGATGAAAACGCTTGTGTCTGCCTTTCCCTTTCAGGATGTACTTGACAGCATGTGGGGCATCCTCAGAGCTAGGTACTCGGAACTCAGCAGCCCTTTCACCTCTGAGAGCCAGCTGGACGCCTTGCTGCAGGGTCTGGGGGAGCTGGTCAGCATCGGGAAGGAGAAGCTCGCACAGGCCCACTTACAGCCGGCCAAAAGTAAAGCTGCCTTACAGGCCCAACTTCAAAATCATAAGGTAAAGCCGAGCCATCAGATCCTCGCTTTCAAGGCCCTACAAACTCAAGATTTCTCTGAGTTTAATGGAAACTCTTTTCTTCCCTGGTGAAACACACACTGTTTCTTGTTGTATGAGCATGAATTAGTGTGCAGCAGGAACCTGGGTAAGCCCCGAGAGTGTGATTGTGAGGGAGAACAGACCAGTTCCTTATGTTTATGGATCTTGCAGCTGAGTGAGAAGGCACACATTTGTCAGTGAGCCTTCGAGCAAATGTAGAGCTAAAATTCAGGTTTATTCTGTGAGAGCATTTAGTAGGAGAAATTGACATAGGATTAGGAAGGTCTTCTGAGACCTGGAATCATAAGGAAAATGTACTGTTCTGTACTAGCATACTGTAGTAAATTCTTTCATTTTCTAATCATTCCCACTCATTTAACAGAATCCTCTTGATCACCAATTAAAGATCTGTACTAAGCTAAGTGCTGATAATAAAAAGCGTAAGGCAGTTCCTACCTTGTGAAAGTTCATAGTCTAGGTAGGTAGACCTTGGTGTAAGAAAATTAAAAGATAAATATTGACTATGAAGTGGAAGGGAGGAGAAAATAATATTGAGTATCTTACTGTGTACCCAGCCCTTTGCTGAATTCTTTTACAAACACTTCTGTGCATTTGTGCTTTTGAAAGAGTAGAAGATGTTTCTGTGAGAAGGAGAGGTCTCTCCCAACAACCAGAGGAGGAAGCTGCAGAGGCCAAGGAGCTGTGTGAATGGCGCCTTCCTCTCAAATGTTCAAAGTACAAATATGGTCGAGTTTATGGACCAGGAGCCCAGTTGGCCCCAATTAGCAGATTCCTTCTGCTCAGCCACTTCTATCAGGCAGTGTGAGAGGAAGGGTTTAGGTGTTGTGTCTGCTGGATGTGTGGGCTGCTTTGATTTGCGCAGCTAAAGGTTTACTCTCTTCAAATTAATCAGCACCTCCTAGTAATGTATTAAAACTCAGAACAACTGGGTTAGAAAGATCTATCAGGACACCAAAATGGGCTCACAATAATGTTTGCTGCCCAAAAGATTGTTTTGTGGGAAACATTACCTAAGGATGATATTTCTTTATAATTTGTTAGAAGTCCGTCCGTTTTCAGAGACTTAGGAATCCATTTCAGTTTTCTTTTTATTTTCCTTTACACTTGATTCTGTGCTGCTACTCTGGGATTTTGGATTATAAAACAGAAACAACTGGATAAAACGTTAAAGTGACTTGGTTATAACAATTTTAACCATTTAAAAATAATATTAAAACCTCTTCCCTGTTACAGGTATTTTTCCGGAAGCTTGTTGCCGACATGCTGTTTATCCAAACATACTCTGCCAAGATGTTTCCTTCTTTATTACAAAAGAGAGAGGCATTTTGGGCAGAACAAGTATCAGAAATTAAGTCACTAGACGACAAGGCCCAGCAGTGTGGCATGAGGTTGCAGGGTTTGCTGCAGGTATGTGGCTTCTGTGAACTTTGTCCTTAGCTACCGTTCCTAACACCTCCAGGTGTCAAAAGCCAGTGTCATTCGTTAAACTGGAGCGAAGCAGGGATGTGACAGCTAGGAGTGCTAGCCTAGGTCTGGCGCTTACTCTGCCCTGGAATGGACAGTTCACTGGAATTTCTCATGCACAGATCTGGGCGTTGGGGCATCTTTTCCCTCTTTTGGTTTCATGTGAGAATTAACAGGGTTGAAGGCACACTGAGGCCATGAATGAGATCATTTGGTTTAAACACTTGCTGGTTCAGAAACTGGACTCTGGTCCCAGGTATTCATTGGCTGAAATGGATCATGATACTCTTGCCTCAGTTCAAAGAAAAATTAAACATGCCCAAAGCTCCTTTTCAGTTTTAAGGCTTCCACTTCTAACTTAGAAAGCCTCTTGTGATCAGTGTTTGTTAGCACATAAAGGAAATTTAAAGAAAGGAATGAAGTAAGTGTTCAACTTGGAAATGTTAGGAGGAGTTATTTATGCTAACACCATTTATTTTCTAGTCAGGGTGCCATATGGATATTTATAGTAATATTGCATGGTACTTTAAAAAAAAAGTCTTTACAGGTCCTATAAAAGCCAGGTGCCCCACCCCTTGAATAAATATGAAAATTAGTGAAGTGGTTGTTTTTCCTAGGATAATTTCTAGTGTAAGTAACTCAACTGTGTGGTGTACTGGGACCCAAACAGGTGGGCTTCTATGAAGATGAGGGGAGTCGGACAACACCAGAGGAGGGGGAAAGGCAGTGGTTCTCCTGCTGTTCCCCTCCAGGTACAGGGTGGAATAGGGTCAGGTAGGCTTGCGATTGCAGTGGAGAGGGAGCAGCCTGATAGGAGGTTCTGTGCAGAATATTTTAAAAGGAAGCTCTTTGCCTTTCCAAATAAGAGAAGGGCTCTCTTGTAACTGCCAGGTCTCTGCAGGGCGCTTTATCGCATTAACTCCCTTTGTCATTTACCCAGTTTGACCATGCAAGCATAAAACATGAATAGCAACCGGATTTCTTTCAAACCCCATCCTCGCAAGCAGTGGAATCATTTTCCACTAGACACTGAGCTCTTACTAGACTGAGGGATATGGTTCAGGTCCACCTGAAATCTGTGTTTTGATTTCGTGGGGCCTTGGCATTCATTTTTGTCTGGATGGTTTACTGGGATTTTCTGAAACTGAGCTAAAAAAGGACTCCTGCTGTGCCATATCATTGATTCTCTAGAAATGGGAAGAATTTGATGAAAACTATGCATCCCTTGAAAAAGACCTGGAAATTCTTGTCTCGACATTCCCTTCTGTCAGTTTGGTGGAAGAAACGGAAGAAAGACTAGTGGAGAGGATTTCGTTGTACCAGGTACTTTGCTTCCTGACTTGAGTCATCAGAGCCATGGTCCATGGCACTTTGCATTCTGTTTTGACTAAGTTGCTGGATTGTAAAAGTGAATGAATTGAATTGGAATGAAATGTGGTATTACACACATTGAAACCCTCCCAAAAGTGTGAAAGTAGAGAGGAGAGTGAGGGGGTTAGAAATGATCAAAGTGTATCAGTTGTATGTACGAATCTGCCAAAATGCATCCCATTCAACCAAATTTTAAAAAGCGAAGAAAGCAAATGGAATGTTTATCACGTTAGTCACCGCTAGATGAATTCGGGGAGATTACTGATGTGCATAACCACGCTTCGGATGAAGACCTTTGTTTGGCCCTGGCTGTTTACTTGTCACTTTTTTGACCTTCCTGTCTCAGGCTCCCATTTCTTTACCAGTGCAGCACAGATAATCCAGCCTGGTCTGCCTTTCTCCAAGGTGGACTGCAGTGCACCATTAATGTGGCGACAAACCGCAGATGGAGAAAACTTTGTAAACCAGTAGGCCTCCAAACATCCGTCAAGTTTTATTGCTTTAGTGACATCCTGAGTGGACCCAGCCTGTGAAACAGACAGAATCTGTTACCTTCCCCCAGCATTATGAAAGACTGTAAATGTTGAAACTCCTCTTGGGTCACTTTAAATCTTGTTATTATCAAAGTTCTTGTGTCTCCAGTGTCAGTGCCAGAGAAATAAGACCTCAACATGGTTTTTCAAGTGGCACTGAGAACATGACCAAGGCAAAAACAAGTTTTACATCTTCTCAACAGAAACGTAGAGTACTTAGTTTTCATTTAAGAATACTAAATGTACAGTCAGAATCTGGGTTGAAGGCTTGAGACAGTTTTCTTTTTTAAATTTTGAGATAGTGAACTTGTGATCCTCCTGCCTCAGCCTCCCAAGTAGCTGGGATTACAGGCATGAGTACCGTGCCTGGCCCCAACTATCAGCTGTAAAACTTCAAAAACAGGTTTATTGCTTCAATAGACTGCGTGGAAAAATGAAACCTGGAAGTATGTGGCCGGACCCTGGTATTCCTTGGGACATGTCAGCCCCTATAAGAAATATTTGCCAGAGGCTGGAATGGTGCGTTATGCTCTCTCAGTGCCCCAAATGCCTGCAATAGGTAGATCTGAGTGTCCGGGGTGA
>RJWM01035898.1:0-18556 GCA_004363535.1 Dasyprocta punctata | reverse complement strand
TCCTCAAATCTACACCATTATTGAATATATTGTTTACATTATCTTAGGGCATATTAAAATTCTACAAATATAAGCCACGTGACTTGATTGTAAGATTATTCTATCTGAACATCTGGGATTTTAAAATGTGAAATAATTCACAGTAGTATAGAGTATATCATTTTTTTCTACAAACATTTCCTCCTAATAAAATAAAATGAAACTGAATTTCCATATACTCTTTTCTACCACTTATTACCTTCAATGTACCACTTAATATGTAGAAAGCCATTCGAATCAGTACTCAAACAAGCAAATGAGTCAACATAGTTTGTTCAGTACAGAGTAATTTAGTCCTATGCTATTCATTTTCATTACACAAAATAGTCAAAATAAAAAGTAATTTTACTGCAATTTTGCATATAATTTGAGAATGACTGAATCTGAGTCAAAAAGATTCCCAGTACTAATAAGAATGTTTTTCACTATTAATATGCAATCCTTGAGTTGCTTGTAATATACCCATGCAAAAATCTGAGATAAAAATTGCATTGTACTATTTATCAGTCATGTATATCTGTAAGATTCTATAGAACAAAATTTGAAACACTTCACTGTTTTTCTGTTAGCATTCGTTTTAAGAGTGCTATGCATATTTAAATACATGCTTACACAAGGCTTTAACTGAAATTAATTTTAAATACATAATTTGAAAGCTCTAATATTACGTAGCATAATTTAGTTTTCTTTATATCGGAACTTCATTGGTATATCATTTTCACAACTTGTTTTTATACTGCAGAAAGATGGCCTATGGCCTCTTCATAATGCAATAGCAAGTAGAACAGCTACCAAAACATAATTTGAAAAATTCTTTACCAGGAAAATATGAAAGAAATATACACTGGAGAAGCATTTTACTTTTTAATGGCAGCTGAATTATGGTTTCTCTGCGACCCAGTGATCTTTGTAATTGTCATTCAAAACAGGCATTATAAAGATTGTCTTTTTTGCTTCATTTAAAAATAAGCTAGTATTGTTGGAGTTGAACTTCATGGTGAAGATGAAATCTTTGTTTTACTACAGTTCTACTGAAGTTAAAGGACAGTAAATATAACTTTTATTTAAGAAAATTATAAAAGCTACTCTCTTAAAAATATAGAGGAAGCAGAGTAGAAATACAGATATAACTTCTCAGTACTGTGGCTCTCCAATGATAAATTTGAAGTGGAAGTGTTGGAATGAATGTTTTTCTGTGTTTTTTTGTTTTGTTTTGTTTTTGTTTTTGCTTTTTGTACCAGTGATCGAACTCACAACCTCACACTAGCCAGGCAAGTGCTTATGCCACTAAGTTAAATACCAGGCCTTAATCATATAAATTTTTATAGTGTCTTGGTTAGGTATATATAATTATGTTTATGTTTAATTTATTCTAAATTTGTTTTGGAAAGTTCTCAAATGTTCAGAAAAGCTCAGAAACTAAAACAATGAAAACCTTAATACCTTTCACCCATATTTACTAGTATTACTTTATAATGTTTAAATAATACTTAGAATAAGCATTTAGTTTTACATAATTGTCACATACACGCAAATAGAATGTGTTAAAGTATTTTTATCAGGAATAGATTGTATTGCATATCAGTTATTTGAGAAAGTTAAGTTTAAATAGTAGAATTTACTATTTTTCTGTTAAAAGACTACTTGAGGAAATATAATCCTACATGCATTTGATTAATCTGTCTTTATATTGCATAGAGAAAAAAAACACTTTTCCACCTCAAAAATTAAATTTGCTTTAAAAATTACATTTAAATCATTTTGCAAATTAAATTAACTTTAACATTAACTGTGTCTACTTTGCCATATTATGCATGCATCTAATAAAGTTATCTGAGAAATATAACTCGTACATAAGCACTAACACTCAAATTAGCAATTCATTCCCACTGTCTCACACACCTGTACCACACATTACCTTGTTTTCTCCCTTGTTCTTCCTATTCTGTTCCTGTTCTCTGTCCCTCAGATATATGGTTTTATCTGGTTTCATCTGTGTCTCATCACCTCACTGATCTAAATCCAGTAATTGCCAGGCCAAACTACCTCCAGGTATGTTGTCCTTGAATTACTTTTTGAAATTTTTATTTCTCATAATCAACTCCTTTAAAATTTGTCTCTGAATGAAAGAAAGTTTCATGAGAAAATGGCTCCAGAAATCTTTGTGTTGTAAATGTACGTGGAGAAATTAGTACCTTGTAGATTTTAATAAATAAGTCCTAGCTTTGCTCGGGACTCCTGCTTGCACTGTTTATAATGTCTTCCCTTGCAATGTGTCTTCAAACAGTCCATCCACACTTAAAGCTCCTTTCAAATATTTAAGCTTTCACAATGCAATAGTAGCTCTGTATTTCCTTTTGGTACTCAAAAGAATTTCACAATCATCCTGTGTAATAATTGTTTATGCTTCCTTGAATTGCATGTCCTCATATAATGCTTACCTTCTACTCTGAGCTAGTCTCGAGTAGTGCCCTGCTCCTCTTTGAGAACTGTAGTCACTATTTATTTGCTTAGTAGTAATATTATTCTAATGAAATATAGCTGCCCTCTGTATGTGTGGTCTCTGAACACTGAAAATCAAAACTTGTTGGATTTACGTGTGTTTAATTCCACAAGCTGTTGAGCTTATTCTATGCCTTATTCCATCAGTGGTACAAATAATAGAAAAGACTTGCCTTTAAAATCAAAGAAAAGATATACTTACAAAATTTATATTAGAGTACACAATCTGGAAAAAAATTTTAAAAATCCTGCTGCAATGTCTCACAGATCAAATCTGTAAGACTAAATGTGCTGGAATTATATATACAGTTCTAAATTTCAGTTTGAAAAACTAACATAATTTCTAGATTCTTAGTTCCGTGAGGAAAATCAAATTTTTAATTGCAAAGTTCCGTTTCAATAGTATATTTACTTTTATATAAGGGAATAAATCAATGTATACCTAGTGTAAGAGGTTTATTCAAATAACCCACTCCATATTCATAAAACATAAAATGCTCTAAATGAAAAATAAACCTGAAGATTAGATTACACCTCCAAGATTATGATGAATTTCAAGCACAGATTTCAAAAATTCTGCTTAACCCACTATATACAGGTATCAAATCATTAAGCAATAATGCACAAATATGTGCAACTATTATAATAATATTAATAATTATCAGAAAACATAATGGGTATAGTGACATACACCTGTAGTCTTAACTACTTGGAAGGCTGAGGCAGAAGGATCACCTGAGGACACAGTTTTGACCCCAACCGGGTAACATGGCAAGATTTCATCCTGAAACACAACTACAGCAAAACAAAAGAATTCTGGCTAATAAATGTTCTACAGAAAATGATCCAAATATTGAAGTACCTGTACCACCCACCCCATAAAGCCTGTTTGAAGAAAGCAGTAATACAGCATACAGAAATAAATGGCAAAGATTTAATCAATCAGTACTGCAGTCTTTACATAGTTGAAGTATTTTGATGTGGAAGTAAAAGCCAAGGCTCTCTTTTCATCTTCAATGACACAGTGAGACTAAGAGAAAATGAGAACGTTTTCAAGTCAGGATGAGACAGCGTTAGTGTAGCTGCAGCTGATAAAAGGTGGGCAGAGGATATGGACACACTCACTGCGGGGCTTTTCACATAAATTTAAGGTAATATTTCAGAATGATGATAATAATCGAATAAGAAGTGCGAATGCACAAGCCTGCATTTAGCTGTTCTCTTAGTGTTAGCTCCTTTTCCAAAGAAGGTTGAAGACTTCACACCGGTCAGTTTGCCTCCCACCTAAATTTGGTACCTAGACATCCTTTGGAGAAGAAGGAATTTCTTTTACAAGTTACAGAAAGGAAAGGAAAACCCCTGAATGGAAACAGTGGTACGTGATGAAGAAAATTATTCTGAAGCTCAAGACGTCCCCTGAAGGCTAAAGTAATAAACCTCAGTATATTTATTTACTTATTTTTATTGGATTTGCCTTAGGGTGTAAAAATGTGCATTCTAAAAGAATTCAGGTTTTCTTACTGGTGTTGATCCAAGGAACTTTTGAATCTTGAAAAATCTTAGTGAGAAGCTAATCAGTTTTCTTTTTTGAATTCTTGTAATGGGTGGTATTCATATATGTTAGCATTGCAAATAAAATGCAACCTCTTAAAATTCTTAGTTTTACACTTCTGGTCTCTTTGAAAAAAATCCTTCCATATGTTGTTATTTAATAACTTTTTCTTTTGAAAATAGGGTGTTAAATACAAGTTAGGCTTTCCCTGATGTAAGAAAATCACCAGTGAATATTTATTTACCATTTTGCTCCATTTTGGGTTTTCTTTTTATTATAGTTTGTAAGCTTTTCCCTCTTTTGTACACAATGAAACTCTCTATGTTACTTTCCTTCATTTTCACCTGACTAGCTTCTTCTAATCTGTCTGTTTTTGTACCATGATGCTAAGTTCAGAAAACAAGGCACCGTGAATTCCTGAGTAAATACTGATAGAGCAAATGAAACGCTTCTGGAGAAGAGACTGAGGTTTGCATTTTGTGGATGCAACTAATTTTATTTGTTTTTATGTTTTCATTATTTATATGCAGAGAACCGTTTAAGGAATTATTTACATAGTTACAAGAACGATTCATTAATAAATGTGTTTTAACTTACATTTGACTGTTGCTCAGTTAACCTAATTAAATAGTTGGCTAATCTAAATGATTTTAGATTTGGATGATTGTTGAATCATATCTCAGAGGCAAAACCTTGCTTCATAATTTGAGTAACTGTATATTAATTTCAATTCAATATTATATCTAGATAAAATTTAAAATTTTATCTAGAATCACCTGAAAAAGAATTAGTTGTAGCATTTGTAAAAAGTAGGGATTCAGGTTTTTTGAAGTACCCCTCTCTATTAGAAATGTGTGAATACAGTCTGATCAGCTTTTGCTAAACTCGCAAAATGATTTTGATATATATTGAAGTGAGAAAATCATTGTTACCTTCTGTATGATAATAGGAGATGATATTTGATAAACATGTATTTACTTCATTTAATTAGACATGAAAAACTATACAGTGAGTTTCCTTTACTTATTTATAATAAGTTAGCAAATGATAACTTTTTTGTATCTCATTGAGATAACACAAATGACCACTAATGGCAAGTCAAAGCATAATGCAAAATTTGATAAATGATGGTTTGTATGTATTTCACATATATTTTCAATATAAATCCCCCTTAATGTGATGGACTGTAGTGCTTATCTGCACATATTTAAAAACGCACAACTGTTTTAGGAAAAAACCCAATTCTACCACATAAACAACATGATGTGCCAGTGCTCTGATAGAACTTCGCTGCCTACTTGATCGGCTACATCTGCTCGTGTCTAAACTTGGTGACCACTGATGATCCAAGGAAAATACTGCTGAATAGAAAGAGAAAGAAAAATGATTCAATACCAAATATTGGGAAGAAAGCAACCGGGACATGAAAGCACATGCAATACGTATACCCCGTAGGTACTTATACCTCTGTCTCTTGCAACTTTAAAGATGAGGAGTTTTGAAAATGCAAGGTTCCATGAAATTTGGGAGGAAATATTTTTCAGAAAACCTAAGCAAAGGGATGGCTGTAAAGACTGATCATTGCTCCTTGTGGGACTGAGTGGAAACAAAGAGATGTAACTAAACGTGTGAACATAAAAGTGGAATAGCCAAAATAACACAGGAGTAGGAGGGCAGTTAAGTCAGGAAGTAGAATCAGAAGCTTTGTATGTCATAAGCATGAGCTAAGAATAATAATAACAAGAATGAAAGTGGGGGAAGGAGATTTAGAAGCAGATGGTGATGGGGAGGGTGCGTGAAGGGGCAGGAGACTAAAAAAGTACCAAGCTGTGTATGGTGTGCAAGCATCTATTCTCCAGGAGGACTGCAAATGTCATGTTCTGCAAGCATGTATGAATTAAATAAAGAGAAAAACAAAGAACTATATTTGAAATGGAAATATAGATGAGCAGTTACAACTGGCAAATCATGTAACAAAGTGAGCTAAACAGCAAAATGTAAGCAGTAAAAACTAATCCCATTGCCTAACATGGAGAGATGGAGAAGAGGAAGTAGAAAGTTCAGAAAAGGATAGGATAGATATCAGGCTAAAAGACAATAGAAGCATCCTGTAAAGATATAAGGATAATCACTAAACTATAATTATAAGCATGTTAAAATATTGAACCACACCTCCAAATGGCAAAAACATTTATTTTATTCAAGCAAATTTTATATATAATTTTATCTTACTGAGACTGATTTTGTATTTTTGACTTCCAGAACTTTAATGCTAAAAAAAAAAAAACTGTGTTATTTTAAGCCAGTAAGTTGGTTAGGAAATATTATAGCAGTAAGATAAAATCAATACATCAAATGCATTTTCTGTTGAAAAATACAAATGGCTTTAAATCATGAATTAAAAGAAAGTAGTTCCATATTGCACTACAGAGACAGACACCAATATTCTGCTCTATACAAGAAACACACATATATCCAGTAATTCAAAACTATTGAGGGTGAAATATGAGACACGTCGTATCAGCAAATATAAACAGACAAAGGTAGAAATTTCAAGGGAAGCTTTAAGTCTAAAAGAAGAAAATGAATCAAACCATGGAGTTTATAATGCAGAAAAATGTACTTCATAAGGACAACATAATGATTTAATCATAATTACAAATGCACCAAGTTAAGTGTAGGAAAGTTTCATAAAAGTAGAACTTCCGCAGAGAAATAGAAACAAACTAATTACAGGGCACTTAAATCTCAATCTGGTTTAAATAAGGGGAGCAAAGAAAAAAAGGAAAAATATAAAAAGATCTGTATATTAGTTAGCTTCCTATCACTGTGACACAGTATCTGAGACGATAAACTCTGAAGGAGGGAGGGCGGAGTTGGGCTCGTGTTTGCAGAGATTACCGCTGGACCCTGTGGGCCTTGAGCCTGGAGCAGGTCATTACTTCACGGCAGGAGTGCAGAGTTGGGCAGCTTCTCACTTCATGACAGCCAAACAGCAGAACAAAAAGAGACGGTTCCCAAGGTTCCATTCCAGAGGAGGATGCTTCCTGGGGCTGGAAGACTTTCAATTAGATCTGCTTTCCAATCGTGTCATGGGCTGAGAACTAAACCTTTAAGTACTTGATCCTTCGGGTTCAGTTACCCTTTAAATCCTCCTAATCTTGAAGAAAAATGAACTTTTATTGATTTTTTTTCTACCCTGGGTGTTTAATCAGCCCATACTAAATGGAACGATTCATTTTTTTCCCACCTCTCTATGATTCAAAGCTAATTGACACTTGAAAACAAAGCTAATATGGAAAAATTTTAAGTGATAAGTGAAATTTTTAAGTACTTCTGATAAATACACTTAGATTATCTTAGTTTTATTTTTATTTATATAATTGAAAAACCCGAAGTTGCATTTATTTTCTCAAATTGAGCTAACGGTATCAAAGATGCTAAAATCATGGTAAGTTTTATTTGTTGTTGTTGCTTTGCAGTACTGAGGATACATCCCAAACTCCTCAGTCCTTTTTTTTTTTTTTTTTTTTTTTTTTTTTTTTTTTTGAGGAAGAGTCTCCCAAAATTGTTGGGCTGGAATACATGATCCTCCTGTCTTAGCCTTCAACAGTGCTGGGATTAATGATTGGTGCCACTACATCTGATTCAATTACGGTAAGTTATTTTAAAGTGCCATGAAAAGGTTACAGTAATGTAGTCTCACTATTTCTTTTCTGCAAGAAATTGCCAGGGAATTTAATATTAGAATAAAGTTTCATGAAAATGAAAAAGAAAAAAAAAAAAAAAGAGAAAAGAAAAGAAAAGGAAAAAGCACAAGTTTGTGTTAAATGGTTACATTCTTCATAACAAGACCCTGTTTCAAAAGAAAATTCTGCATTACATTCTTTATTTAAGGACTTCTCTTTTTTATTTGCCTACATGCAGATATGAGGCTTTTAAAGCAAAACAGTTCAAGGCTAGAAGGACAAAACTGAAATGACAGTACATTATAATGTTCTGTAAATGCACAGTAATTTCAGAAACTGTGTAACCACTATAGATTTGGTGCATGAATAGTGAAATTAAAAAAAAATTGAAGAAATAGACTTGACAAGGTAAGATTCTGGAGAATGTCTGGAGAAAATACGAGCAAATTTATATATCGGAGATCAGTCCTAGAAAAATAATGCTGAGTTCTCTTTGCAGCACAGAAATAAGGGGGAATAATTGAAGCTTCTGAGGTTGGGGTTCACCCTGCCATCTGCATGACTCTACTGTTACTATTAAGCCATCCTTTTTCTCTCGCTACTAACTATTTGTCCATGCATTTTGCATACTGTCCACACCGCTGCAGCCTTGATAGGTAAGGATATGGAGACGTAAGAAACAGTAAGATCAGTGTGATCTCGCTCTCTGTGGGCTTTCTCACCCCCTTCTTGACATTTCATTGCTTGCTAAATAGATTCTGTGGAACTGAACCTCTCTGTGTGACTCTGCTTCTTTAGGTGTAATAATACTTATCCTTCTCACAAGGGCATTTTAAAGATTAATTAGCTAAGTGCTTAGAAGATAGAAAGGCTATATAAATGCTAAATATTCATATTCATTAGAAGTCTGTCTTAAAATAATAAAATCAAAGTAATTCCAGAGTAACTCATAATTAAAGTAGACTACCTGGATAAACTTTTTGCTCTTTATGGTGCAAGATGTCCTTGGGCAAATGATACCTTTA
Organism: Dasyprocta punctata; assembly: GCA_004363535.1. Taxonomy (NCBI): domain Eukaryota; kingdom Metazoa; phylum Chordata; class Mammalia; order Rodentia; family Dasyproctidae; genus Dasyprocta; species Dasyprocta punctata. The sequence continues at coordinate 9,749 of RJWM01035898.1, read as the reverse complement.
TATTTTCTCCTTCTATTCTCAGTTTCTCTCTCTCTCCAACACCTTTGTTCTCACCCACACTTTGGGACACAAGTAAATAGCAGAATCTTTCTTTATATTAAAAAAAAATAAAGAACAAAAACCATGCTACAGAATTTTAATCCTTACTCTGAACTCCATCTAAGAGTCTTTGATCTGTGAGTTTAAGTCCAATAAACAATGTTACATTTGGGCAGGTAACTTAGCTGGCATCATAGCCAACATTTCAAGAACTTCACAATATGCAATCTTATATATTAAATGTAATTACAAGTGTTTAAATTACCTGTCACCAATGTCAAATATATGAAACTGTGTCGGAGGTAGTGGAAAGCAATAAAAAAAGAAACACTTTTCAGTGTACTGGGTCAAGGATAAAACAATATAAAAAATCTAATAATAACAAATCAAGACTACTGAACGTCAGACTTTTTACTTGAATTACAGTGGATTTTACAGAATTTTCGTAAAACAAATTCTGGCAATCCTAGAAAATTCTTAGGATACTTTGTATCATGTCTTATTAGAAGGCTGTAACAAAATGATAAGATTGCAACTGCATTTTCATAATTGAGAGGGACATAATATTCTGTGTAGGTCAATTTAGTCTTTTTGCAGTTGTGTAAATAAAAATCATATTTGTGAAGGGAAAAGAGGAGACAGGTTAGTTAGGAGACAGATCGAGAATTCAAATTAAAATTGAAAATTAACTTAAAATTTGACAATGGTATTCATTTCTCAAATTACATTTTTTGAGATATTTTTGTTTTAATTTCAAGATTACTATATTTGTTGTGTTTTGGTAAGGCATAAAAAAAGAAAAAAGTGTTTAAATGCATGGTACTAGGAGAGCACATTGCATATTTACACACAGCAATGACAATTATTTTCTCAAAAATGAGGGATAAATAAAGATATGCATGTAATTCCTTTTTTTTTTTTTCGGTACTGGAGATCGAACTCGGGACTTAGCACGTGTGATGGCAGACCTTTAAGCCACTGAGCTAAATCCCCAGCCCAACACTTAATTCCTGAGGTTTGGAGACTTCCTTTCTTTGATCCAGATTAGGTTTTTCTATCACTTACTTTTATTTAGGGCTGTGTGTATACTTATTTATTTACATTAAGATTTTCAAAAATCTATAATTCCAAAAGACCGTTCAGTTCAGATGAAACATATTATCAATCCTGCTACTAACATAGAAAACATAATTTGCAATACATTAAATTATTTGACTTTAATAATTTATTATACACTCACACCTTTGATATTTTCCAAATATGAGTTCTAGATTTTCTTTTTCTTTTATGAGAAATCTTGCTAACATCATTGACATGATTCTGAATCCTGAATTTTCACAAAACATTCATTTTCTGGGCCCTCACCTCTATTCCCATCTCTATTTGGAATATTTCTACAAATATTATACAATGGACATCTTGCAACAGTTCTTGATTTTGTTAGTGGGCAAGGAATACTACTCAGCCATAAAAAAGATAAACGAGATTTTTATAGATAAATGGATGCAACTTGAAACTATACTCATAAGTGAAATAAATCACCCTCAAATGTGTAAGCAGCATATTGTCTCCCTTGTGTGAGAAACTGAAAGAGTAAATAAGGTTTAGATTGGACAATAGATATTGTGACAGTAATTGTTTAAAAGCCAAAAGGAACTAGGAGAGGAGAAAGTGGAAAGAAACGAAGGGAAAAGGAAGAAAAATGCAAGGTAGCTATATTATTAGTATCTTAATCCATTGAAAAGGAAGATTCATGTTAATAAGATTGTAGAACTTTTATGCCCATATCTTGTGCTTTATGTGACTACTTTAAAGATGATATTATGCAATGTATTAACGGTTGTTATTCTTCTATTATTTTGCTATGAGATTCTGTTGTACCTTCTTTCAATAAAATGAAAAAAGAAACTGAATATGTAAATGATATTACTAATCACAATGAAAAGTTAAGTGCAATATGCATTTTGGTTTATAATTTTTTGTTTTTAGCTGCACATCAACTTTACGTAATTCAGGAAATGTGTGGTATTCACAGAGAAACTTATAATACAAAATGTACGCTACGTATAATCATAAATAGGAAAATTGTTTTTGCACTGCTTTAAAAACAAAATAAAAAGTTGTTTTGTAAGTAATATAATGCACATTTAACATCTGTTTTATTTGTTTTTCATTTTTTTAATGTTTTTCTAGCACTGATACAAATGAACCTAGGACCTTGCACACACTAGAAAAATAAACAAGACTTCCAGCACTGAGCTAAACATTAGCCTTCACCGATACAAATATGCATCTTACACACACACACACACACACAGACACACAAACGTATATATTGAGAGAGAGAGAGACAGAGAGAGAGAGAGAGAGAGATGAATATCGCACTACGGATAGGCTATAACACCTGCATATGAAACCAAATACTGTATTTCCAAAATAAATTTAAGGGTACCAAAAATAGATTAGGCAACTGTAGCAGTGATATCCTTGAATATGCATGGTAGAGGAGATTATTTCTTAAATGAAAATGAGAATAGGTGTCTGAGGCAACACACCTGAGCTATGATAGTTTTTTTTTTTTTTTTTTGGTTTGTTTTTGTTTTTGGTTTGTTTGGTTGGTGCTGGAAATTGAACGTATGACCTCACACTTGCCAGGCAGACCCTATGCTTCTGAGCTATACCCCCAGCCCTGTCTGAGCTATGGCAAAAAGAAGGAAAGCAAAAAAGAGGCAGGCAAGCTTAGATTTAATGATGGGAATATTTATAATTTTATTCCTGATGACTTCTACATTCTTAGTGCAGTAGTAAGTAAAGTCATCAGTTAAGAGTGAGGAGGAAAATATAGATATTGGGAAGTTTACAAAAAGAAGCAAGAAATAAAAGTAAAATTGATGAAAGTGGGAGTTTCACCTGGTACAGAAAAAGTTGCGGCAGTCAGAGAAGCCCTAGGTACCTGCTCCTTCAATATGCATGAGTTTAGTATGGTCTCAGCCTTTACGTTTGAGTGTGTGCATGTGTGTGTGTGTGTGTGTGTGTGTGTGTGCGTGTGCTTTTCTAAACACTCTGAGAACTTCCGATGTAATAAATGGGAAAACTATTGGATTAAGAAAACAATGATTAATTCTAGGATTAATAAAAAACACAGCAAAAAAACAGGATTTTTACACTTGGGCAATTATAATGATAGAATGTGAACTTCAAAACAGAAGAGAGAAAAAAGTAAAGCAGAGATATCAAGTGCAGTTGTGACTTCAGTACTGTCAAATACGTGTAAGGACAAAGAAACCAGAAAGAATAAGTAGGAAAATTTGAAGATGTAGATCAGAAACTTGAAGTTAAGTCATGATAGATGTACTTGCTGGCCACAATATCTCATTTGCACTATGTTAAAACTTTCTGCTATGCAAGAAATGTTTCATATCTGCATCTTATAATCAATTGACTACTCAGCATGGAAATATTCGACTATATTTGCAATTTCTTACAAAAAACAGATTTATGGAGGAATAATGGAAATGTATCTTTAAGTGCATGACATAGTAGGTGTTAACATACATATGTACTCTTGAATTAATCATCTCTATAATTAATACTATGAACATACACAACACCAGCAAATTTGTTGTACCACTTGTAGTCCTCTCTTCCAACTTCTCCCTGCCATCTCCCCATTGCCAGACACCTACAGACTCACCATCTCCTCTTAATGTGCTTCTTCTGAACTTCCCTACAAGTGGAATTGTTCAGTTCTCTTTCTGCTGTCATTAGTCTGCCTTCTTTCAATCACCGATAAGTATTTTGAGGTTCATTTGTGTTTCATGTTACATACATTACAAATAGTTTTTCCTTGGAGTTGATCAGGGGTATTCTATGGTCACTCATATCAAAAACTAAATCACTGATGACCATCTGCACTGTTTGGAGGATGTGATTATACCAAATGAAGCTGGCAAGTTTGGGCACAGTCTGTATGAATATATGCTTTTGTTTCTTTGGGGTAAATATCTATGAATGGGACAACATGTTCAAATATGAAGTATACATTTCATTTCAAAAAGTGTCGAACTTAAAAGCTAAATTTTCATTTTGTATTAGCTCAATTGTAGGAGAATTTCTTTTGCTTTACATCCCTGCCAACACAGGTTATGGGATGTTTTTTTTTTTAGGTATTCAAGTATGTTTGCAATTTTAGTTACCCTTTGCCTGATGATGGTTGATGTCACTTGTGATTTTCTGTAATTCTTTAGCATCACACAATTTTGTAACACAAAGTCTTATATCCGTAATTTCCTCTGTTACTTTCTAGAAGTCTTAAATTTTTTCCCTATTATAATTAGGGTCATGGCATTTTATATTTTTATTAATATAGGCTTACAGTATATAATGGTTATACTCAACATGTGGACTTGTGAACTTGGTGCATGTACATAATACAGTTTATTTTTTTAAGTCTTCATTCTTTAAACTCATTTTGCACACTTTGTAAAGGTTTTTCTTCCCTTGTTTTCTTTCCTTTCCTTTCTCTTCTTTCTCTCTTCCTTCTTTCCTTTTGCTCTTTCTTTATTATTTTCTTTCTTTCTTTCTTTCTCTTTCTCTGTCCCCCATCTCTCTGTCTCTGTCTCTGTCTCTCTCACCAAAACTATGATCAATAGAGGTTAATGTACTTGGATTTAGCTTTTTAATTTGCTATTTATTTAAAAGCATGATAAACTGACTAAGTCCACCTAGGCATGAACAAATTTTACAGTTCTGAAAGATGGTCTTTGTACATTAGACAATCATCCAAAGGTAGGAGTTAGGTGTCTTCCCTCCTGCCTCTTCCAATTCCATGGGAAATCGTAGATTATTATTTTCAAAGTTTATCAATCCCTATTTCTATTGGAATTCATTGCATTTAGATTATGTGGATTTTGCTGGTATCAACCATAGAGTTCCTCTTGACAAAAAGATGGCACCTGTCACTGTTTTTCTAATTCTAGAGAGGTATTCAGTGAAGAGTAACAGCAAATTTGCTCTTTTGGCATTCACCTTAACATTTTTTAAAAAGAAACGTATCCATGAAATAATACAAGATTTTCTACTTTTTATAAACTTCATTAAATTTGTTAGGTCAAATGATATGGTGAATGTTTAAATCAAAAACATTATTATGGTAAAAGCTACATTGCTACTAATTTTCTCAAAATTCTCTGCTTTGTTTGGAAGGGATACTCTCCCATCAGCCCTATCATTCTTGTCTCTCTCTAAAGCAGTTCAGGAAGTTGCTTTTCATGAGTGTCTTTAGTTGCCCTTTCCTGGCTGCCTAGAAATTGTAAATCAATTCAGAACATTTACCTAGGATGCTCATTTTGACTTCATAGAAGCGTCACATCACGTGAATGTTTCCACGTGTAATGTTTGCACTTGACAGGAACTGCAGTAGCAGAAGCGATATGAAGCAAAAATATGTCTTGTCAGAAGAACCCAGAATCTACTGGTTTCAAGACAGGGTGGCATGGCAGGGGAATACCAATTCATGGTGGTGGGAGACAGCGAAATCAACAAGGTAAAAAGTGAGGAGCAAGTCTCTCTTCCTCCCCTATATTGTATGCAGGCTACCAGTCCTAGGGTGGGTGTAGCACTCACAACCCCAATTCCAGCACCAAACAACGAATCAGTCACAAACTCTAGATACAACTGTCTCTGAAAAGTCCATTCCTGTGTTCTCATAATGTTTTGGAGGGACATCTAGAAACAAACAATAACATTCCACCACTGCCTCCCCAAAGACTCAAGCACATCCCTTTTTGCAAAAAACATTGTCTATCTCTAAGAGTTGTCAAAGTCTTAACAGTTTCAGCATTGCTAAAAAGTCCAAGTCCCAAATCTCTTCTGAGATGTAAAACAAAATCTTAGCTGCAAGTTCCTGTACAAAGGAAAAGAAAGTTAAACACTTCCAACATTCAATGGCACAAAATAAACATTTTGTTTCCAAAAGTTATAAACAGGGAAACACAAAAGAAATGGGACCAAAGCAAGTCCAAAATTCAGCAGTGCAAATATCTGAGGCAATCTGTGGCAAGTTATGAGCTCCAAATGATTTCTGTGGCTCTGCCCCTATGGTTCTTGCAGTAGTTATATCACCCACATTTTCTCTCTTGGGATGGCTGTGATCCTTCCTTGCTGGTTTCCTCAGGCAATCCAAGTTTCTTGCTTCTCTGAACTCCTGCTATCTCCACTACAAACTTGGTTTCACCCTCACAGCTTGACCCACTGCCCTCTCAGTTGCCTGGCCTCCCAGGCCTTCTGAAATCAGAGTGGGAGTCTTCCTAAACCCACAACTCTTGTATTCTGTAGGTGCCTAAAACTAGCCCCACATAGATAATGCTGAGGTCTGCTGCCAACTAGAGTAGTAGCCAGGCTTCCTTCTCTCTTGTCTGTAGGAGTGGAGTACCTGGATCCCCGAGCACTCTGAATCCAATTCTGAGAGACAAATTATCTAGGCAGTTGACGTTCTGGAACATGGTGCCACTGCCGTCATTCTGGAACATGATGTGTCTGCCAATACTTTGGAACACTGGGCTCTGTGGCTTTCTTCTCAAAGCAGTCTTTTAATTTTGCAGTTTTCGAATTGTAAATTGTGGAATCCTGCTGCATTTTATGATGTCATGCCCTTCTTTTTATTTTCCTGTTCTTTCTCATCAGTCAAGATTTTGTTCACTCTAACTTTGCAGTGTACAGCTTCACTGGAACTTCCTTTCTTGTCAAAAATCACAGCATTTTAAATCATTCTTCTAGATTTTCTTCTGTTGATTCTTAACATAGATCAGGCTAAAAGTTCCAACAGTAGTCATACCATAGCCTCTGCATTCGACTGCTTTGAAATCTCTTCTGCCAGATTGATTAGTCTGCCACCCTTAATCTCAGTCTCTGGCAAAGCCTCTGACCATGAGCCAAATGCATACAAACATTTTGCCAAACCATAACACGCATTACCTAGAGTGCAACAGCCAGTGCAGTGCTTCCCATCAGAAACCTTCTGAACCTAGTCTTTACTGGCAGAATTTCTATCAGCTTTCTGGTCTTCTCTGCTCTGGACAGACTCTCCAATACAGAAGAGACTAAAGTGTACCAGATCTAGTTTTTCAGTGAGCATCTCAAAACTTTTCCAACCTCTTCCCACAAGCCATTCCCAAAGGCTCCTGAAACACATGCTCAGGTATAATCATATCACTAACCCCACTCCTAGTATCAAATTCTGTTTTGGTTTCTTTTCTCTTGTTGCTGAGACAAAACACTTGATCCCCAAAATTAAGGATGGAAGGGTTTATTTAGCTCACGGTCTGTAGAGGTTTCAGTCCATAATCAGCTGGCTGCAAGGTAGAGTGGCACATGACAGAGAGCAACAGTTCATGATAATGGAAGGTAGCAAAGCAACAAAAGCAAAATGGAGCAGCAAGTCTCTTTTCCTCCCTTATATTGCAGGCAAATTCCCTGCCATAGGGAGGCTGTAGCACTCACAACCACAAACCAGCAGTAGACAATGAACCAATCACAAACTCTAGATTCAGCCATTGTGGAAATGTCTGAGCACATATGCCCTCATGAGGCTTAAACCATAACAGGAGCCTTGCTCAATTTGCTTGTTGGCACTGCCCCAGGGACTCAGTCTCCACAACAGCAGGAGAAAGCACGGTGCAGCATCTTCACCTAGCCAGTAGGTCTACATACTTTCATGAAGTGAAGGTCATGTTCATTTTACTTACTGTCACTCTATTTTCGTTCAGTTTCATCTAACTTCCAGTCATCTTAACAATTTACTGTGAGTTTATTTTTTCAATCAACACGTTGTGTATCGAGATTTTCTCATGAGCCAGGCGTGGTGGCACATGCCTTTAATCCCAGCACTTGGGAGGCTGAGGTAGGTGGAGCATTGTGAGTTTGAGGCTGATTTAGGCTGCAACATGAGCAAGGCCAACCAGAACTACACAGTGCAACCCTGCCTCGAAAAAAGTAGGGCTGAGAGTTTGGCTCACGGGCTTAAGTACCTGCTTTGCAGGCGTGAAGTCCCAGTACTGACACAAAAAGATTTCTCTAGGTTGCAGTTTCCTCATTTGCAAAATGAAAATTAAAAATGTCTTCTAGCTTCAAAGTAGTATGATCCTAATTAGGGAAAACAGAATCATCACCACACATGGTCTTTAAAAAAGAAGAAAATTTGTTCCATAATCTTACATTTATTAACATCAAATTTGTTTTCATTAATAAACAGTATTGCATGTGTACTTTTCTATGTTAATTAAGATACAATGAAGGCCTGATACAGAGTTCAATATATGGCTTAAAATTAGGTCTCTCCATAAATTTAATTTACCTCATGGCCCTTGTTACAAAAAAGTTAATTAAAAATGAATGGTCTGAAACATTATTAATATACATGTATCACTTAAGACACAGTACTAAAATGTGTTATTCAGCTGGGCATTATTCTTTGTTCCTCTAATTGATATACTCAGGAGGTTGAGGCAGCAGGATTGATGAGAATCTCAGGATATCCTTGGCTACATAATGAATTCAAGTCCAGCCTGAGCTACATATTAAGAACCTGTCTTGAAATAAAAGGAACAGGCCAGGCATGGTGGTGCACACCTGTAATCCCAGCACTCTGGAAGCTATGGCAGGAGGACCCCTGTGAGTTCAAGGCCAGCCTGAGCTGCCAAGTGAGTTCAATGTCAGCCTGAGCTACAGATGGACACCCTTTCTCAACAAGACAAAAAGAAAGAAAGAAAGAAAGAAAGAAAGAAAGAAAGAAAGAAAGAAAGAAAGAAAGAAAGAAAGAAAGAAAGAAAATGTGCATTTTGGGGGGAGTAAATACTTCAGTATGAGGTACGGCATGACAGGCTATCAATATGTTTTTATTATGATTCCATGGATAATGCACCACTCGTGCCTCCTTGCAAATAAATGGACGTAACGGACAACAAGGCTGTCAGATCAGGGCTAGCTCACCCACGCTGCTGTAAATTGCTAGGAAGGGAAAGTATTTTCAGAGTCTAATGGAGCCCAAAAATGATACAGAAATTCTCAACTGAGTATATAGAAAAAACTAAGATGTCTGAAATTTAAATTATACACAGTATTAGTTAATTTTGAAATTTCTGTCAGGTAGTTTGATGAAAATATACATGAGGCCAAGATACAAAAGTATTACAGTGAGTTTTAGCAATTCATGCTTTGTGAGCCTGGCAGGACCACATCTAAAATGATTCTAATATAATCAGTGTTAATTGCACTATACTAGAATCAGTTGTAGAATGTTGAGAGAGAGAGAGAGAGACAGAGAGAGAGAAGAGAGAAAGAGGGGCAGGAGGAGAGATGGGAGTTCAGGAGTAAAGAAAAGCAGTGAGAAGACAAAGCAGAACAAAACTTCATGTCTCAGACTTATCTACCTCCAGAAATTCAACAGTTGACTCTGGCTCTGTGAACAGTAGTATGCGTAAGCATGGCATCTCTGAAAAGACTGAGAAAAGTAACTAAGTCTATTCTGCCAGGTTTCTTTGCAGAGAATACTTTCTTATCCTGACTGCCTTATTAAAATTTTCAAGCCCATTACTCAGTATTTTAAATTCCTATATCTATTCCATTTTTATTCTTCTTGAAAGAATCATTGTATAGCACTGGACACATGTTACAATATATTTTTTATGACTCTCCAAAATACAATGCTCACC
>RJWM01035897.1:0-18568 GCA_004363535.1 Dasyprocta punctata | reverse complement strand
CCTTCTTTATCTCTTTTGATCATTCTCGGTTTGAAGTTTGCATTGTCTGCAAACATAATAGCTACCCCTGCTTTTTTCTGGGTTCCTGTTGCATGAAGTATTGTTTTCCAGCCTTTGATTTTTAGTCTGTGAATTTCCTTTTGAGTGAAATGTGTTTCTTGTACACAGCATATTGTTGGATTTTGTTTCTTAACCCACTGTGCTAGTCTGTTTCTTTTTATTGGTGAGTTGAGACCATTTACATTGATTGATATAACTGATACATACCAGCTCATCCCTGTCATGATATCTTTCTGTTGTTGGTTTTCTACATTTTCTCCTTAATTACTTGCCCTGCTTAGTGGTTTCCTTTTTTTGTTGTTCTTAAGATTGTGGCTATCTTTGTCTCTTTTTAGAGTGTCTTTCAGTACTCTCTGTAGTGTTGGTGTGGTGGTCATAAATTTCTTCAGTTCTTCTTTGTCATGAAAGTATCTTATTTCTCCATCAATTTGTAAGGATAGTTTTGCAGGGTGCATCAATCTGCGTTGAAAGTTGCTTTCTTTCAGGGTTTGAAATACTTCACTCCAAGCTCTTTTTAACTGAAATGTTTGTTTTGAGAAGTCTGCCATGATTCTGATAGGCTTTCCTTCATAGGTGATCGGTTTCTTTTCCCTGACAGCTTTTAGGATTTTGTTCTTGTGCTGTATGTCTGATACCCTTATTATTGTATGTCTGGGTGAGGATTTATTTTGATTATGGTTAATTGGGGTTCTGCATGCCTCAGTTACCTGTATTTCAGATTTTCTTTCCATGTTTGAAAAGTTTTCTGCTATTATTTTTTTGAATAGTCTGTGCAGGTCATTAGTATTGACCCCTGCTTTTTCATTTATGCCTATTAATCCTATGCTATTTCTCTTGGCATCATCTTTTCACTGTTGAATTTTTGTTTCTTGGTTCCATACTATTTTTAAGAGATCTTTTCTTTCATGGCCATGATCTTCCATGCTGTCTTCAAGATCTGAGACTCTATCTTCAGCTTCATTTAAGCAGTTTTTCCAACTTTCCATGGAGTTTTTCATTTCCTGCATTTCCCTTTGCATCTGTTTCATGCATTCTATTTTTGTCTTATATTGTTCATTCAAAGTTTCAATCATTTTCTTAAGTTCTTCTATTTTTTTATCTTGCTCTTCTTTAGATACTCACAACATTTCTTTAATAATGATTCTCATTTCATTTTTTAGCTGAGAGAATATTTCTGATTTGAATTTCTCTATAGTTTCATCAAGCTGCTTCTTTATTGCATTTTCTATCATTTCAGAAAGTCCATTTGTGTGACTCCCACCATCTTCCATTTCAGTGTCTCTTGGGTTTGTTCTTTGTGGGCTGGGGTATTGAGACTGCCTCTTGTTCTTTCATTTTGTCATTTTCTTCTAGAACCTATGTGGCTCTGTGTCTTGCAAGCCTGGCCTGGGGGTTCCCCTGAGGGACACACTGATTCTTGGGTCGTGCTGAATTGCAGGACCTGGTTGAGCTGGGTCCTGCGTGCAGCAAGGCAGGGCGACCTCCTGGGGTGTGTGGGTGGAGTCTCTGCCTTAACTGGGTGGGGACCAAGGCCTCCTAGTCCCAGGGAGTTAGGCAGAGTGTAGCCTGGAGTGATGCTGCCTGGACCCTGGGTCTGTCTGCAAGTTCAGAGCAACAGCTGTGCCAAGGCAAGCCTGGGTGAGTCCCAGGCCTACAGTGCCGGGAGCAACCCGGGTGGGCAGAGGTCTGCGATCTCTGGGATGCTGCATGCACAAGCTGCTCCACTGAAGTATGGAGCTTGCGCGCCCTCTGCATTCTGGTGGGGGGAGCCCAAGCTCTCCAAGTCCCTGCAGCTATGTTGGTCAGTCCCTGGTGAGCATCTCTGGGGTCCTTGGCTGATCTGGGCTGGGCTGTGTACTTCTGTGTCCTGCGAGACTGGCCAGGTGTTCCCCTGAGTGTCTCACTGATTCTTGAGTCATGCTGAATCATGGGACCTAGATGATAATTCTTAAATGGAATCTATGAATGATTTTGTGGTCAAGGTACAGAAACATGAATCTGTCAGATTCATATTCATTTTTAAAATATTTCTTGTGATTCATTATTAATTTTAATTTTATGAGTTTTACTATATATAACAATGAGCTCTTACCAGGAAAAAAAATCACAAAAAATTGAAGTATTGCATTTTTAATATCAAAATATTCAACTTCGACTTTTTTTGATTTAATGTGTCTAAAAAACTTAGTCTAAAAAACAGCACAAATAAATTATTATGTAAACTAGAAGAAAATGCTGATAACACTTTTTAAAAAATTTTACTTCAATTATCACATCTAAGCAGTCTTCACAAATGACAACAACACATTCCATATACACAGCACATGTGTTTTACTTTTCTGGCCTTACTGTAGGACATACTTCACATCTCAGTGGTTATAGAAGCTCTTATTATATTATGTTTATTTAACAGTAACATAAAATATCTATAAAATAAAGTATTAAATTCTTAATATGTATAGTGCATTTAGAATACATATCAACATTTTCACAACAGATGTTTACTTGTTTACAAAACTTAAAATTTAACATCAGAAATACATTTTGATATGTTCTTAGCTTTTCCTGTTTTATCAGGAGATTTCTGCTATATTGCATAACATGCACTTAGCAGGAAAATAAGATATGTATCAAATAAAATATCAAATATGTAATCAGACACTTCCCCTACACCTGAAAGACCTCAGCAGCCCACAGACCATCAGTGATCCCTTCCACTACCTGCAGTACCTTGATGGGCAGATGGGAGCCTTAGCAACACCTCCCCTGACACAGAGGACCTCAATAGGCCAGTGATAGGGTGGGGAGTTTCCCCTCAAGTAGAGGACCTCAGTGGATCTACAATAGCTTCAGTGAACCCTCCCCTCAGCTGTAGAACCTTGGTGAGCTGGCAAGATCGTGCATCCTCCTTTCATGCAGAGAACCCCAGGTTGGATGGCAAGAGCGCTGACAAGGCCTCTGCCTACCCAGAAGGACACAAATGGGCCTATGAGATGACCAGTCACACAGTAGGGTCCCAGCTGGGGTGCACACTATAGACAAGTGAATCTGGTGGCCTGGAACAGCCTGAAGCTGCAATAACAAAAGGAGTTAAGGGTTAGTTTATCTCAATATTCCTAGGCTAGTTAGCCTAGGAATAAAACAGAACTCACCCAACAGGCCCTGCAGGAGGAATTCAGGTGATTAGCCCCTCCCTGTAGGACCCAGCAAATGAGCGAATGTTAGCCACACAGTAGGACCCTAAGATACACATGATGGACAGTTGAGACTAGCAGGATTGAAAAGATCAAAATACTAAAATCAAGAGGCTACAATGACAAAACAAAAAAGCAAAATGCAATCTCAAATGCCCAGTCCATCAGGAACAATTACAGGGGACATCAAAATACAGGGGATTGGAAGTCATATGCCTGAATTCTATAGCAAGACAGCAAGTGAAATAAAGAAACTCATAAGGCTAGAGAGGAAATCAGATTAGAAATAATCTCTTAGGTAAAGAAAGAAATGGCAACCTTAATAAAGGAGTTGCCCAGCATAGTTACAGAAGACAGATAAAAAAGTACAGGAGCATGGGAAAATGATGGAAACCTTGAATGAATAATATAGGAAAGAAATGGAATGCATGAAACAGACTCAGAGATATTCAGGAAATTAAAACTTTCACTGAAATCTGGCAAAAAAGCTTGAACAAAACAGAAGATAGACTTTCAGACCTTGAAGACAGAATTGCAGCTAGGGATGACAAAAGGAAAAAACTTTTAAAAATAACAAGGGATAATGAAATAACAATTCAACAGCTTGAAGATGATACAAAGAAAAACAATGTAAGATTGATAGGTGTCAGCAAAAATGCAGGAGTTGATGCAAATCACATACAAAAGCTATTTGCAGAAGTAATAGTAGAAAATTTCCCCAAAATGGGGAAAGAATCTGATATACAGATAAGTGAGGAATATGAAGTTCCAAACAGTCATAGCCAAAGTAAATCTACACCAAGACATCTAATAATCAAGATACCAGAAATGCAGCATAAAAAGAGAATAGTAAATCCTGTTAAGAAAAGACACCACTGGCCTATCAAGGAAAGCCATTAGAATCATGACAGACTTTTCAACACAAACCCTCAAATCAAGATGAACTTGAAGTGAAGTATTTAAAACCCTCAAACAAAACAACTTACAACCAGATTGATGTACCCTGCAAAAGTTTCTTTGAAAAATGGAGAAAAAGATACTTCCATGACAAAGAACAACAGAAGAAACTCATGTCCACCAAACCAACCCTAGAAAGAGTACTGAAAGATATACTAGAGAGACACAACAATGACTACAATTCCCAGAACAACAACTGAAACAAATCATCAAGCAGGGCAAGTAATTAAACAAGGGGAAAAAACAGGGAACCAACAACACAAAAATAACATAACAAAGTTAAACAGTATGTATCAGTTACAACCATCAATCTAAATGACCTCAATTCATCAATTAAAAGAAATAGATTGACAGAATGGATCTAGAAACAGGATCCAACAATATACTTTATACAAAAAACATATCTGATTCAAAAGGAAACTCATAGACTGAAGGTCAAAGGATATAACACAATGTTCCATGTGGCAGAAATGAAGAAAAATGCAGTGATGGCTATTCTGTTTGCAGACAATGTAAACTTTAAACCAAAAATGATCAAAAGACGTAAAGTTACCACATACTTGTTAGGCAAAAAATTCAAGAGGAAGAGATAACATTCATAAATATATATGTATCAATTACATGAGCATCCAACAATATAAGACAAATAATAGTACACATGGAAAACCAAATATGCAGTAATGCAATTGTAATGCGGGACCTTAACACCCTACTGTCACAAAAAATAGACGAACTATACAAAAAGTCACCAAAGAAATAACAGAACTGTATGAAACCTGTGAAGAAATGAACTTACTAAATGTTTGTGGAATATTCCACCCAACAACATCAGAAACACATTGTTCTCAGCTGCACATGGGACATTCTCTACACAGAACATGGTTGAGCAAATGTAAAGGGATTGAAATTATACCATGCATATTATCTGACCATAATGCACTGAAATTGGAAATCCATGCCAAAAGAAACTGCAAAACCTATATAAACACATGGAAATTAAATAACACTCTCCTGAACAAACAATGAGTTACAGATGAAATTAAAGAAGAAATTAAACAATATATACAATTCAATGAAAATGTAGATACAACATACCAAAAACAGTGGGACACAGTGAAAGCAGTCTTATGAGGGAAATACATAGCAATGAATTGTCACATCAGGAAAACAGAATGAATGCAAATAAACAACTTAATACTGCACCTCAAGCTTCTAGAAAAAGAAGAGCAAGTCAAGCCCAAAGCACATAGAAAGGAGGAAATTATGAAGATAAGGGCAAAAATTAATGCAATTGAGACTAAGAAAACAATACAAAGAATTAATGAATTGACAAGTTAGTTCTTTGAAAGAATAAACAAAATTGATAAACCTCTAGACAGCCTTACCAAGAAAAAGAAAGAAAAACTCAAATTAATGCAATAAGAAATGAAAAGGGTGAAGTTTCTACAGATCCTGCAGAAATTCAGAAGATCATGAATACCTACTTTGAAAATCTTTACTCACATAAGCTGGGAAACAGAGGAAATGGACAGATTCCTAGAAATATATGAATTACCAAAGCTGAATCAAGAAGATATAACAATTTTGAATTACCCAATATCAGTTATTCAAATTGAAAATGTAATTAAAAACTTGTCCACAAAGAAAATCTTAGGTCTTGTTAGATTCACAGCTGAATTCTACAAGAGATTTAGAGAAGATTTAATGCCAATACCCCTCAAATTCTTTAATGACATTGAAAGAGAAGCAACTCTCCGTTACTCATTCCTGGAAGCTCTGATACCAAAACCAGAGGAAGACCCAACCAAAAAGGAATCATATAGGCCAGTCTCCCTAGTGAACATTGATGTGAAAATTCTCAATAAAATAGTAGCAAATAGAATGCAGCAAATCATCAAGAAGACTATACATCACAATCAAGTGGAATTTATCCCAGGAATGTAGAGACGGTTCAACATACACAAATCAATAAATTTAATACACCACATCAATAGATCTAAAAAGGAAAAACATATGATCATCTCAATAGTTGCAGAAAAAACTTTTGAAAAAGTCCTACATTTGTTCATTATAAAAACCTTACCAAAAATCGGAATAGATGGTATCTACCTCAATCTGATAAAAGCCTTCTATAACAAACCAACAGCCAACAATATACTAAAAGGACAAAAACTTCAAACTTTCACCCTAAAATCAGGAACAAGACAAGGATGTTCCCTATCACCACTCCTTTTCAATATAGTTCTGGAAACATTAGTCAGAGCAATTAGACAAGAGAGAGAAAAAAGGAATAAGGATAGGAAAGGAAGAAGTTAAATTATCACTACTTGCAGATGACATGATACTCTACATAGCAGAACCCAAAAACTCCATCAAAAGACTACTAGAGTTAATAAGCAAATTCATCAGTGTAGCTGGATACAATGTCAACACTAAAAAATCAATAGCATTCCTGTACACAAATGACAAACTCATTGAGAGGGAAATTATGGAAATAACACCTTTCACAATAGCATCCAAAAAATGAAATACTTTGGAATCAACCTAACAAAGGATGTAAAAGACCTCTACATTGAAAACTATAATACTCTAAAAGAGGAGATTGAAGAGGATATCAGAAAATGAAAAGCTATCCCTTGCTCTTGGATAGGAAGAACCAACTTAGTAAAAATGGCCATACTCCCAAAATTATTATACAGATTTAATGCAATCCCAATCAAAATACCATTAACATACCACTCAGATCTGGAGAAAATCTTCCTAAAATTCATTTGGAAACAGGATAGACCTAGAATAGGCAATCCTGGGCAACAAAGTCAAGGCAGGAGGCATCACAATTCCTGATCTGAAATTATACTACAAAGTTACAGTGATAAAATCAACATGGTACTGGCAAAAACTAAATTAACCTGAGAATCAACAGAATAGATTAGATGATGCAAACACAACTACAAAGACATTCAGCTACCTTATATTTGACAGTGTCTAAACATGTTCACTGGAGGGAAGATAACTTCTTTAATAAATGGTGCTGGAAAAATTGGCTTTCCGCATGCTGAAGACTAAAACTAAACCCATGTCTATCACCATGCACTAAACTGAAGTCAAAATGGATTCAAGATATAATATTAATATACAAACACTAAGTCTATTGGAAGACAAGTTAGGTAGAAATCTTGAAGACATAGGGGTAGGAAAAGAATTCATGAAAAAAACACAAACTGCACAGGAAATACATCAAAGAATCAACAACTGGGATCTCATCTTACTTAAAAGCTATTGCACTTCAAAAGAAATGACCAACAGAGTGAAAAAAAACCTCACAGAATGATGAAGAATTTAGCCAGTTGTCCCTCAGACAAAGGACTTATATCTGGAACATATCAAGAACTGAAAATCATCAGGCACCCCAAATTCAAAGATCCAGTCCAAAAGTGGGCATCTGAAATGAACACACACTTCTCAGGTAAAGAAATACAAATGGCAAATAAATACATGAAGAAATACCTAACATCTCTGGTCATTTGAGAAATACAAATTAAGACAACATTGAGACTCCATCTCTTTCCAGAAACAATGGCTGCCATCAAGAAATCAACTGATGTCAAATGTTGGTGGAGCACTGGGGAGAAAGGAACCCTTCTCCACTGTTGGTGGGAGTGTAACCTGGTGCAACAACTGTGGAAATCAGTATGGAAATTCCTCAAAAAACTAGGATTGGAAGTCCCATTCAATCCAACTATTCCCCTTCTGGGTATTTTCTCAGAAAAATTGAAAACATCATAATACAGTAATATATGTGCACCCATGTTTATAGTAGCACAATTTGTAATAACTAAACCTTGGAAACAAACCAAATGCCCATCAACTGCAGAATGGATAAAAATGATGTGGTATTTTTATACAATGGGATATGACTCAGCTATAAAGAAGGATAATTGAGACCTTTATAGATAAATTGAGGCAACTTGAGACCATACTCCTAAGTGAAATAAATCAAACTCACATTTGTAAATATCCTATTGTTTCCCAAGAGTAAAAAACAATCTGGAAGAGTAATGAAGTCCAAAATGTACAATAGATTTTGTGATAATGATAGATAAAGAAAGTACTCAAAGGGAAGGAATAACTGGGATAGGGGAAAGGAGAAAAGGAAGAAGGGAAAAGATTATATGTATATAGATATACAAGATAGATTACTATACTGCTTTTCTCTGTTAGCTCATCAAAAAGAATAGTTTGTGCTTTCATTGTTTGTTTGATCATTTTTTCATGCCTAAACCTTGTAACCTGAACAACTACTTCTACGACAACAATATGAAATATATTAACTAGTGTTAATTTCCTACTAGTTTTTGAAATTCTGTGTCATTTCTATCTTTTTTTTCTGGTTTGTTTTTTAAAGTTAAAAACAATTTAAAAGGATAAAATACCAAATATATAACCAGTGCTTAGAATAGACACCAATGTTTTTATATTTCCTGTTAGCTTGCTTACAAAATCTAAAAGATAGTATCAGAAATACTTCCTATATGTACTACAATGAAAATACCAATAAATATCTACCACAAAAATAAGCTTTGCTTCAACTGTCACACTCAAGGCAATCTTTGCACATGACAACTGCATGTTCCATTCACAATGTTTTGCTTACACTGACAGTATATGTACTTAACTTTCCTTTCCTGTGTGTCAGCCTTATCACCTCTCTTCTCTTCCTGTTTTGTCAGTAGCTTCCTACTATGTTATACAATGTGCACTTATCAGGGAAATAAGATGTCAATAAAATAAACTATCAAATGTTATGAGTGCTTGAAATAGACATGAAGATTTTCACATCAGCTGTTTATTTGGCAATGAAGCCTAAAAGATAACCAAAACTAAAAACCTAATGAACTGCAATGTAAACACAAAAGTCTACCAAAGAAATAAGCTTTGCTTCAACTGTCACACCCACAACAGTCTTCACACATGTTAAGTGCATGCTCCACACACAGGTATCGCTTACCCGGATAGAACATATGCACTTTCTTGTAGGGCACAGTTGACATCTTATTTGGTTTCCTGTTGTAGGTCTTTGGGATGCTCTGCCTTTCTGTTTGCCTGTCAGTTCACCACTGGTCCACAATTTTTTTGTATATTTCCCTGAGCAGAAAGATTTTGTCTTTCTTCTGCTACAAAGATCTCTCATGAGCTTCAGTCCTAATCCTCTAAGAAATTTTCTCCATATTTTGCATTTTGTTATTTTCTTTTTAAACTATTAAACTATTTATTCCACACATGTTTAGGATCAAGTAAAGCACAATCATTGGCAAATGATTTGTGTTTGAGTGATATCATAGTTTCTGCATAACTTACCAACAACATCTACTGCACCTTTGGTTTTGTTGTAGAAAGTTTCTATTTCAGACTTCCATTTGTAGAGGTTTCTCTATCAATGTTTCTACGATGTTGAAATGGTGACATCAGCAGTACCAGTTTGTTTTCCTTTGGCATGTATGAGACCAATGTTATGTCTTTCCAAAATCCAATGATTGTACTGTACAATTCTCTATTTTGAAATTGCAGCATTGCATTTGGATTTTCTGCTTCCTTCCTGTGTATAGATCCTGAACTGGTCAACTTGTGCTTTGTTAGCAAGTATAATGTCAATTGGGTACTAGTAAGCCCACTGTTGAATGTCATATTCTGGTTAGTTTGACAGATGGGAGCAATAAGTCTGTTCACAACATCATTCAATTTATTACTATACAAATAAGGATGTGGTGGCTGAGTTCCTGGATAAATATCTAAATTGAAAACATAATAAATGTTTGGATGTACAAGGGTGTACATTTTACTCTATATTTTGACCTATCACTTTTCAATAAGTCTTTTGTTCTTGTGATCACCATGAGAAATCCCTGCTAAGTACAGCAGACCTATGAATATTTTCAGTTTTGCTAGAGAGGTGTCATAATAAAAACATTTTGTAATGACTACTGGTCCATAAAGGACACTTGACTTGCATTTCAGCTCTTGTGTAATTCACAGCATCTTGTAGTGCTTCATCTGTTACAATTTCCAACACTGAATGGCAGTCTTGGCATTCTGTTCAATACCTTTCACCTCTTACAAGACCTTCACTATATCTTTGGACTTAGTTCTAACATGTTACTGTTTCATTTGGTTGTGTGGCCATTTTGCAACATTTAGACTAGTCAAATGTGTACTCACATTGCTGTTTTCTTCATCATCTGAATCAAGTAGGCCTGTATTTCCTGTGTCTGTATCAGTCAATTCTTGTTCCATTTCACTGTCATTGGAACTTTGATTCACACAGCCAATGCCAAAGTCACCATACACATCATCCTCCTCCTCATCATCATCATCATAACCACCATCATCATCATTATCCACCCATGCCACTCTTCTACCATGAAAGTATGTATTTTACCATAATATATCATTTCATCATTTGTTCATGAGTAATCTGGTGTTTCAGTTTTGACCTCCTCCAATACTTGCAAATCCGGTTTTTCATGTGACATTGTAATAAATTGGGCTATTTATACCAGAAAAATCAGAAGAAAAGTTTTTTTTTTCTTTTTTAACCAATTCTGGAATGGCATGAGTTTTCTGGTTCTTCTGTGTTGCTCAGATAAATATATGCAAAACAGTTACACAGAGGAAAATATGGGGAAATATCCCTTTTTGCCACTTCTGCACATGTGTACACATCTTGCCTTTCATCAGACCAAGTGAGTTAACACAAAGATTACTTACTGTGTTCTTTAGAGAAAGGTACTGAGATGCACAGCTGGCTACTGTTATGCTAAAGTACAAATTTCCAGTAGAAATTTAAGAGATATGCCTGCTGGACCCAGTCTTATATTCCAGGATTTCCCAGTTGATATTAAAAAGAAAAACTATGAGCAAGCATTCCCAGAGTTTTAGGACTTCATAAAACAATGTGGTTTTTGGCATGAAGTTAAATCATATACTTTAACCAGAGAGGTAAGTAGGCTTATTTGTTGTCACATATTCATATAACAAGTCATCTTA
Source organism: Dasyprocta punctata (assembly GCA_004363535.1). Classification (NCBI taxonomy): domain Eukaryota; kingdom Metazoa; phylum Chordata; class Mammalia; order Rodentia; family Dasyproctidae; genus Dasyprocta; species Dasyprocta punctata. The sequence continues at coordinate 7,313 of RJWM01035897.1, read as the reverse complement.
GCAGAGCTGTTGTGGAAAGAGTTGTTTAATATGGGTAGCATACAATATAAAACTTAGAAATACTGAATTGACAGGACCATCACTGTCGCTTGTTAATCCTGGTTCCTCTTTTTAATACAGCACAGAACAAATTATTTACTGTGTTTCAGGTTCTCTGGCTTAAAAATGAGGTGAAAAATAGTATTCACTTTGTAGGAGTTTTTAAGGTGAAATGAGAAAATGTCTATAAAACATTTGACACATTCTACATAGTCATTAAGTTTATATGATAATTGGCAATTACAAATTTGGGATATCAAAAACAGAGCAATGACCCTTACTCAATAAAGTCAATACACCAAAATCAGAACAGTTTTTCAAGCACAACAGGTATACAGAAAGAACAGCATATTAAAGTTCCATGATGCCCTCACATATTTCAATGTATTGCAGAGGTAAGGAATTGCTTCCTCTGTGTGTCTTCAACAATCAATTGAAGAACTGAAATAAGAGAACAGAACTGACTCTTCATGCTCAGGATTACTGTGCAAGGTTTTAGTTAACTCAGTTCTTTTTTGAAACCTAATACTGGTATATAATGAATTTATTTATGCCTAAAGTATATTATTGAGTAAAAGCACCAGTGGTAAACTAATGTAAATATGACACTGCCTATAATGAAAAACAAAACACATGAATAGCAAAAAGTTCAAAAACTTTACATGAAACTATTTAAGATTTTTTATCTTTAGTGGGAATTATATGAGATTTTAATTTCCATATTCAAAAATTGGTTAATATTTGGTGACTGTACCTATTGGATATTAATATGGTGCCCTTAAGATACCAGTGGCAATAATGTACATTATTTTGTTAATTAAGAGACTAGAGTATTTGCATCTTTTCTTCACAAATCATTTTAGAATAGCAGAAACAAAAAAAGGAACTATTCCAACTATTGGTTGAGTTCTATCACATTTATTTGAAAATAATGTTTACTTTCAATGATTAAAAGGCCCTATGAATTCAACAATTTAGCATTTTTACTTCAGTGAAACGAGCTTTCAGATTTGCATGTCATTTTAATTCATGTCAGATATGCTCACAATAATGAAAGCTTTAAAAAATCCATTATAAAATACTATCAAGAACATCAAACACATTTATTGCTTGCCATAAAAATATGACATAATATAAAATGCAGTGAATATATAAAAAGGCATCTTATTTATTATAACAATTAAAATAGCAAAGCTTAATAACTAATAAACCTTGAGAGAACTTTGTATTGGAATAAATTTTGTGATAAAGGATAATTTTGACAATAATGTTTCCCATGAAATACCTACAATCAGGGCTGCTATTTGTTGTATTTAGTATACATTCAAAAATACATTTCCTTGTATCCATGCAAGTTAAATATGCATTCTAAAATCTCCTTGAGAAATTTTAGACAAGTCTAATTAAATGTTTCTAATTAAAATTATGTCGATAGGAGAGAAATTAATGGCTTTGTTTAAACTATTTGTTTATTTCACTGTCAAGTGTACTAGATATAATTGCATGCCAAGAAGAAATCATCAAAATTATTTTTTAGCCTGCTGATTTCCTGTTGTACCAATTCATTCAGAACCTTCATTTTTCAGGCTTTAAGGAAAAATACTGAAGCAGCTAAATAAAAGACCTTCACTTAGGGGAATTTTTCTCCCTGAAACTATTAATGAGAGACAACGAGTACTTCAAAAAAAAAAACAAAAAACAAAAAACAAAAAAAAAGAAAGGTTAAACTTCAATTAAGCATTCTAAATATATTTAGGAAGATACTGAAAAACTCGTAATGCTACCACCCACATGACTATTCAAAAGATTTGGAGAGAGGAAATTATAACAGAAGCCAAAAGAATGTGAAGATGGCTTACTGCATCATGTAGATTTCCATGATAAATTTGGATAGTTTTTGCATCATATATGATTGTTTTTAAGAGAAAAAAATTCTGAAAATAAATAAATAAAACAGTTCCAAAAATGCTTCCAACACTGCAGGAAGTCTGGAAAGGAATGGTTGAATTTAAAGTTAAATTCGTCCTTATTTTCTCCTCCTCAGATTCAAACGCTGTTCTCAAAGCCTAAAACTTTTGAATACCCAACTCATAGACTTGTAACATTTAATTCCTTCATTGCAGTGAGCACGTGAATGAATGGGTTTATTTCTTGCCAATACAAGAAAGATTCATCTGTGGTTTCAAAAATCAGAACAAAAACTGAGCACTAAAACACAGAATAAGGAGAATGATTTTACATGGAGGAAATAGAGATCACCTCATGACCCTGGAGGTGATCAATCTTTCCAGTTTTCTTCTCTGGAGAAATATTCATGATACTGGCTGAAGCACAGTTTTCTGATTCCTAAATGTGAGATGCGTTGGACAATCTTTTTTTCAACTAAATTCTTCTTTGTGGTCTAAAACAGGCATTGGGAGCTCAGCTGCCACTCAGAATTCAATATTACGTCCAAATCCAATGCTTTATTATAACCGTCTGTGAAACAGAGGTTGAGCAATTACCCTCGTTGCGCATTGCTTTAGATTTGTGTCTTTCCTACACCACATATTGCACATCTCAGTACACTGGGTAAAAATCTGTAACAATTTAGTGTGAAAAATGACCTAGTGAATTATTTGGCATCACGTATTTCTTCACTCATTCTCCCATTCTGAGAATTACTATTTGGGGCTTGTGCAAATTGCATTTGGAGAGATGGCATAATTTCTCAGAAACAACAATAACCAAAAAGATGGACATTTAGGAATCAACCCTTAGTCAATATAATTTTTGCTCCCACTCTTTCCTTCAACATATTCTATGACCAAAATTAAAGATAGATTGTGGGGGGGGGTAGGGGAAGAATTTTTTTTTTCCTTCATAATATTTGGAAAGATTTTCTCTACGTTTTGTAGCTACATCTGGATGTCTTGGTGATTTCTGGGACAATTTTTGAAAAAAACATTTATACTTGGAATCAGCTTTCGAAGATATGTGCTTATAAGTGGCAATTAGTACCCCAGCCTATTGTGGTAGAATAGTACTGTGCTAACTGAACCAATCTGGAGCAATGCTTTCCAGGTTCCTGTTTGCAGTCGCTCCTGGTTAGCATGGGCTATAGAAACATCTTTACATGAAATTGAAATGCAAAAGTTGAAACTAATGCCATGTATTCTATTTTATACATAGTAGTTTGGGAGAGGGCATCAAGAATTGTTTCAGCTCTCTTAGACAATTGCATGTTTCTGTGTGAGCTCTTGGTGAGAAAGGAAGCTGGGCTTTAGTTCTGTAGGCTTTTACCACTTTACCTCCTTAAGCTTTCTGAATCTTTCGCTAGGAATTGTAGGCTGACTCTAAGGTGAGGGACTCCAGTTTCTCCTTTAGGCCACCCCTCATCAAAGTTGGAGATATCAGAGTGCTAAGGGGCCAGTGTTTGTTCTGTTCCATCCTCAGAAACTCCCTTTCATACTTGCATTCCCTGTTACATGTTTACCTTTCTTTCCTAATGACTGCCCTGTGGATTTAAGACTGTCACCAGATTCAGAGTCACCGGTTTTACATATGGCCTAGCTCCTACAATTGCAGAGAGAAAATCCATACTGCAAATCTCCTATTGGATAAAAAAAAAAAAAAAAAAGAAAGGGTGTGGAGAGATAGAGAGAGATGGAAAGAGAATGGCTTCTTTCTCCATTCTACTTCTATGATTGTTTCTTGATTAATAGGATTTCTGTTCATCTCACCACTGCCCACATTTGCCTCCACCACACACCCTTCACTGGTTTTACCCCATTGTTTCCTCTGTACATTGAAGTAGTTTTTATTATAATTGATCTCTCTGTGAACATTTAATTATTTAAAAAACACTGTCCTCCTTTTTCATTTCTGTGTTATTTCAATCATTTTAAGCATGGCTATCCTCAATTTCAATTCATGAAATTTTCAGATGCTGATCTTATTGATCCTTGCTGTCATTGGAGAATGATCATCTTCCAAATTGTCACCATCAATGAGACTTTTTCTTTCACAGTATCATTACTTTCCTCTTCTGTTTCTTCCCTGAGACCTCACTAATTTTTATTTTCTAATTCTGTTTATTTTTTCCTCCTTTGAACTTCATGAAATATTGAATTTGATGTTTCATTTTTTAGTTGTTTTATGCAGCATTTGCTCATGACTGATATTTTAAATATGCTTGGTTAGATAATTTTTATGGTTAAATTATTTTTCCTCCTATGATTTATCTTACTATGAAGATTCCATAGCTTGACATTTATTTTGTGATTTCTTCCTTAAATAGGAGTACTTTTTGGGACTTCTAGGTTTTGAAGACTAGTGACCTGGAGTAGCTGGAAGTATGGATTGGATCATCCAGGATCTTGGATTTTACAATCAGAATATACCATTGGCGCTAATCTGTTGCATGATGTGTCACCATTCTGACCTTGGTCGGAAGAAAATTGATTTGTCAAAGGTCCCTCTTGTGATGTACGTTGAGTTTCACTCACTTTAAGTTGACACGGTATCACAGTGACATTCTGATTGTTGCCATGCTTCTTGTCTGTAGGTGCTCTCACTTATGCACTGTGGTATTTTGGAGGCAAAACTTAGGAAGGCTCTAGAAGCTCTCTTACACAATCAGTACATTAACGTGCAAAGAAAAAAAAACTATTTTCCTTAGAAAGTGAAAGCACTGTTAAAGAAGTCTAATTGTTCTGAAATGGTCTTATGGTTTCTTCCTTAAATGGGAGTATTTTTTTGGGATCACACAGATTTTGAAATTTTTGTCTTTTGTTTTTAATTTTCAAAGCATATCAACCCTTTATTGTGATTTGTGATTCCTATTCTCTAGTTTATGAAAAATATAATTTATTATGGGTTTTATTTCTATGCTTTATTGTTATTTAGTTTGAAAGATGAAACTAGACAAGGCTCATAGAAATTTTGACTTTAGTTTATATTGTCATGAAATTGAAATAGTTAAATAATAGGGTCAATAGTTACCTGCTTTCTGTCTTTATTACCCACATTAGTAGTTACATAAATTCAGAAATCTATTTTTGCTCCAGTGATATTAATTAGAAACAAGACAGCAAAAAACTACAGAGGTAACAAGAATTTGTATCTAAAACTAGCCTATAATATTTTTGGAGATGAACTGCTTGTCTGACATACATCTTTTATCATTTCAAGTTGTTGTGTGGAATTTTCTTTTTATCCAACCCAAATGCACAGCCATCACAGAGCTGCTAAAGAACCAAAGCAGATGTCATCACCAACTAGTAGGGCACCATCAGGGTCTGCAATGCACTGAGCTGACAAGCTCCAGTGATCTCCTAATTCATCCCTGTAACATCTGCAGCAGTCAGGATGGGGACTATGTTTGACAGTTGGAAAACACTTTTTCCTGTTTATGTCTTTAGAAAGTCCAATCCTATGGTCAACTTGTGTATCTATAACCTCTCCTTTCTTCCCTCATTATTTTTTCCTGTGGCTCCTGCAGTGCCCTAATTTAAAAACTGACTAAGTGACATCAACCTAAGTGTAATAGAAAAATTCATATCCCAAGTGTAATGTGTTATAGGATGATAGATAGATGGAGAGCAATTTCTCTACTGCTACAGTGTCACTACTGATGAGAAGAAAAAATGAATGTGATGAATTTATTTACATAATCTGTAAAAGTTACAAATTCAACTCTATGATCTCTCATAAAAAGTGTGTGTTAAATCAGTTCTTCTAAAATGCTACTGGGTAATTCAGTCACTTACAATTTCAAGTTGCAGTTTCCTCTTTTCTCTGCATTTCTGAATATAAGAAAAAGATGATAGAGGAATTTAAGGGGACAATCTCATTTCCTTACAAAAGCATACAGAGTTTACATATACTAACTTGATACATTATTTCATTTAACATGACTAATGCACCCTGGAGAAAGCATTACTCACATGCTCACTATAAGCCTTGTAAGAAGCACAGAGAGGATTTCTAAGCTTATTTGTGTATGCACCTCCATAAGAGAAAGCTGTGGTAGCCTATCTCCTTGTCCATTATTGTAAGACTCATTTTACATACTATGATGAATGATTAGTGTGATTCACATTTTGATTCTGCAATATGTTTGTTATGGTTTGTGTTTAAAAGTCCCCCCAAAGCCTCATGAGAGGTGGGCCTTTCAAAGGTGATCGAGTCTAGCATTTGTGATTAGTTCATTGTCTAGCTCTAGGTTGGTGGTGTGAGTGTTGCAGCTGCCCAGCATAGCTGGCATACAATGTAAGGGAGGAAAGGAGGTGTATTTTGCCCGTTTTGCCCTTTTTGCTCTTGTAGCTTGTGGCTGCTATGAACAGCTGTCCCTTAGCCATGCCAGCCTGCCTTGAAACCAGCTGAGTATAGACTCAAACCTCCAAAAACTGTTGGTTAAATAAACCTTTCCTTCCTACATTTTGGGAGTCAATATTTTATCTCAGCAATGAGATAAAAGTAACTGAGACAGTATTGTACACATGACTTTGTAGAATTTATCTAACACAGTGATGGCAAACCTTTTCAAGCTGTCAGTGAAACAAAGAGCCCACTGTACCACATGAGCCATAGGTTCACTATCAGTGATTTAATATCTCGTCCTATGTATTTTTGATAGTAAACAAACAGTTATGCCTGCCTCTGAGGTTATATCACAGGTTAAAATACAATTCATTAAAAAATGACCTATATCATTATGTCCACTTAAATAAAAATCAGATACCTTGAGAAAATAACAAAATATTCAAAGAGAAAAAATTCTGTGAACTGTATGTTGAAGGATTAGCACAATTATTATAGATATAGAAGTGTATAAAGGGGGTTGCAACAAGAAGATACTATAGATCCAAGAAACAAAGAAGTATTAAGAATGCGCAAAAAGGAAATAGAGGAGTTAGGTTTAAATTTCTAGAATGTAGGGTCAACAGCAGGAATAGGGGTTAGAAGTTTAAAGAAGTAGGTCAGCGGTAAAATGTTTCCTTAACTCATGCCTATTCTCTGTGCTAACTTTCACAATCGTATTCAAATGCTATTCTTTTTAATTTTTTAGTTTTATATTGAGCCATTTTCACAACTCTCACATGTCGAGTTTTTAGAAATACTTTCTTTTTCTATAGTTAATACTGAAGCATGGACATTTGAAGATGTGAGAGGACTATTATAGCAAAGAGCTATAGGAAGCTGTTACGGTTTGTACATTGTGTCAACTTGAGAAGTCTAGCAGCTTAACTAAGTAATTCAGCAGCTCTACATCCTGGGATGTAGAGCACACT
>RJWM01035896.1:0-18557 GCA_004363535.1 Dasyprocta punctata | reverse complement strand
TTTTTTTTTTTTTTTTTTTTTTTTTTTTTGCGGCACCAGAGATCGAACTCACAACCTCGCACCTGCCAGACAGGCGCTTAAGCCACTGAGCCAAACTCCCAGCCCTGGTTTTTTGAGGCAGGGTTGCACTATGTAGCTCGGCTGGCCTTGCGCTCGCGTTGTAGCCCAAGCGTGCCTCGAACTCACAACGCTCCACCTACCTCAGCCTCCCGAGTGCTGGGATTAAAGGCGTGCGCCACCACGCCCGGCTCCAGTTTCAGTATTCTTGATCACAATTCTAACTGTATATTTGCAGGGTAACTAGAACTAGAATGGACAAGAAATCTAAGCTTCTTATTTAATTTTACCTCTTTAAATAAGATAGCATGTGTGTTTTAGTTTTTCACACCTTTTCATCAATTGAGAAAATACGTACATCTTCAATCTACATATTTACTGTGTTCCTTAAATTCATTTGTTCAGTGTTTTTTAGAGTTAAGAGCTGGTGGTGCCACACTCCGGGGTGTGCTCTGCCTAGCTGCCTGGGTCCCAGAGAGAGGAAAGAAACAGATCACCTCTAAAGGAAAGCCTATCAGAATCATGGCAGACTTCTCAGCGCAAACCTTCGAGGCAAGAAAAACTTGGAGTGAAGTATTTCAAATCCTGAAGGAAAACAAGTTTCAACCCAGACTGAGGTATCCTGCAAAACTATCTTTAAAAATTGGTGGAGAAATAAGATACTTTCATGACAAAGAACAACTGAAGAAATTTATGGACACCAAACCAACACTACAAAGGGGACTGAACGACACTCTAAAAAGAGACAAAGATAATTGCAATCTTAAGAACAACAACAAAAGGAAACTAGTAAGCAGGGCAAACAATTAAACAGAGAAAGTAGAAAACCAACAACAGAAAGATATCATGACAGGGATCAGTCAGTTATACAACAGCTATATATCAGTTACATATCAGTTATATTGATCAATGTAAATGGTCTCAACTCACCAATAAAAAGAAACAGACTGGCAGAGTGGGTTAAGAAACAAAATCCAACAATATGATCTGTACAAGAAATGCACTTAACACGGAAGGAAACTCCCAGACTAAAAACGAAGGATGGAAAACAATACTCCATGCAACAGAAACCCAGAAAAATGCAGGGGTAGCTCTCATGTTTGCAGACACTGTGAACTTCAAACCGAGAATGATCAAAAGAGATAAAGAAGGTCACTACATACTTGTTAGGGGAAAACTTCAAGATGAGAAGATTACAATCATAAATATATATGTGTCAAATATGGGTACACCCAACTATGTAAGACAATTCTTAACACACATGAAAAACCAAATAAAGAATAATACAGTTACAATGGGGGACTGTAATACCCCACTGTCACAAAGTGACAGATCAACCAAACAAGAAATTAGCAAATAAATAACAGAACTGAATCAAACTTGTGACCAAATGGCCCTAGTAAATGTGTAACAACTGCTCCACCCATCAACATCAGAATAAACATTCTTCTCCCCTGCACATGGGTCATTATCTAAAATAGATGATATACTGGTCCACAAAACATGCTAAAGTAAGTGCAAAGAAACTGAAATAATTCCATGCATATTATCTGACCATAGCGCAATAAAACTGGAAATAAATTTCAAAAAACCCCACAAGAACCCCATAAACACATGGAAATTAAATAATACTCTCTTAAACAATCAATGGGTTACAGAAGAAATTAAAGAAGAAATTAAACATTATCTACAATTGAATGAAAATGCAGAAACAAATTACCAGAACCTGTGGGACACAATGAAAGCAGTCCTCAGAAGGAAATTTGTAACACTGAACTCCCACATCAGAAAAATAGAAAGAACACACATAAACAACCTAATGATGCACCTCAAACTTCTAGGACAAAAGAGCAAGTCAAGTCAAAACCCCAAAGAAGGGGGGAAATTATAAAGATCAGAGCAGAAATTACTGCATTTGAAACTAAGAAAACAATACAAAGAATTAAGGAATCGAAGAGTTGGATCTTTGAAAGAATAAATAAAGTTGATATATCCCTAGCCAACCTCAACAAAAAGAGGAAGGAAAAAACTCAGATTCATGCAATAAGAAATGAAAAGGGTGAAATCACTACAGACCCTGTGGAAATACAGAAGATCATCAACACCTACTTTGAAAACCTTTACTCACATAGATTCGATAACACAGAAGAAATGGACAGATTCCTAGAAACCTATGAATTACTAAGGCTGAATCAAGAAGATGTAAAATTGCTGAATAACCTAATTTCAGCTAATGGAATTGAAAATGTATTTAAAACTTTACCTACAAAGAAAAGTCCAGGACCTGATGGATTCATTGCTGAATTCTACAAGAAATTTAGGGAAGACTTAATGGCAACAGTCCTCAAAGTGCTCAGTGACATTGAAAGGGAAGCAAGTCTCCCTAACTCATTCCTGAAAGTAAGTATTACCCTAATACCAAAACCAGAGAAAGACCCAACCAAAAAAGAAAATTACAGGCCAATCTCCCTCATGAGCATAGATGCAAAAATCCTCAATAAAATACTGGCAAATAGAATACAGAAAGTTTTCAGGAAGATTATACACCATGATCAAGTGGGATTCATCCCAGGAATGCAGGGATGGCTCATCATATGCAAATCAATAAATGTAATACACTGTATCAACAGGGCCAAGGACAAGAATCACATGATCATCTCAATAGATGCAGAAAAACTTTCAACAAAATCCAACAATCATTCATGGTAAAAGCCCTACAGAAAATTGGAATAAATGGTCTCTACCTTAACCTGATAGAAGCCGTATATCATGAACCAATAGCCAACATCTTACTAATTGGAGAAAAACTGAAAATTTTCAACATAAAATCAGGAACAAGACAAGGATGTGCATTATTACCACTCCTATTCAATATGGTTCTGGAAATATTTTCCAGAGCAATCAGACAAGAGAAAGAAATAAGGGGAATAAGGATAGGAAAGGAAGAAGTAAAATTATCACTCTTTGCAGATGATATGATACTCTATATCGAAGACCCCAAAAATCCATTGAAAGACTTCTAGATATAATATCCAAATTTAGTAATTTTGCTGGATACAAGGTCAACACTCAAAAAAAAATCAATAGTATTCCTGTACACAAACAACAAAGTCACTGAGAGAGAAATAAGGGAAACCACACCCTTCACTATAGCATCCAAAAATAAAATGAAATACTTAGGAATCAATCTAATAAAGGAAGTAAAAGATCTATACAGTGTAAATTACATTACTCTGAAAAAGGAAATTGAAGAGGATTTCAGAAAATGGAAACATATCCCCTGTTCATGGATAGGAAGAACAAACATTGTGAAAAACTACAAATAAATGTTTGATTTATTTTACATTTCATTCTGTCACTGAATTTGCTTACTGTCATAGACTCCTTAAGATATTCTTGGCATTCTAGTGCTGTGGAAAAAAAATATTGATAAGGGAAGACATGTATTCTAGCACTAGACTTGCGACATTTCAGAAATAATTTCTTTACTTTTTTTAGGTAAAATGATATAATAGTTCTCTAATTTCTAAGGCAATTTATAGCTGTAAAATTCTATGGATTTTTTTTTCTATTTCCTTTCCTCTCTTCTGGCCATTTCCAATAACTCCAGTGAGCAAGTGACATGTTTCAATCTTCTTACCTCATTCTACAATACTACTATAATATTTTAAATATTGTTATTTATATTTTAAAATGCTTTCTATACTAGAATATAGTAGTTTGGCCATTTCCATATCAGTATTTTCAACTCTACTAAGAGTAGTAGCCATTGTGCATATTTATTTGAAGTGACAAGTACTTGAGTAAATGTGCATTTTGGCTTTTTTGATTCACCTCTGTAAACCTACACTTGTTATCTGACGAACTTTCCAGTTGTTTTAGGGCCTGAGAGGTGCTGAAGAGAGTAATCGGGCAGTGTTTTATACTCTGCCCTGTATTCCAACCACAGGATCAATGACAATTTTGATGAACAAATACATGGCTCGTTATCGAATTTAGCCATGACATGGGCCAGCTGAGAAGGCAAAAATAATACATTTGGTAATCCTGATTTATCACCAGAGAACTTGTAAAAATTAACAATAGGAATGAAATAGGGGGAAAATACCAAATCCTGCATTTCAGGTAAGCAAAAACAAACAAATGAACAAAATATTCAAACAGACAAACCCTGAATTACAGGACATTTATTTGAGAAGATACATACTGAGAAAAATAACACATTCTTACACATGATGTGTTAACATAAGTAGACTATTTTGATGTCTGAAAAGACTACACTTATTTATACCATACTTAAAGAACTGCATTTAGTTCTGTGCTTATTTCTTCAACTCAGTAAAGGCAGAATTAAATTCTACTATGAAATCATAGCTTAGAAGAAAAATTTCCAAGGTTACCTGACCTTCAAAACTGCTCTGAAACTTTCTAAATATGGTGGAACTTCTCCTTAGTAGATTTTACTAGTAGTTTTGTGACACATATCAAACCGATGTGTTATTTTTATGCCAATTCAGTCAGGATTGAGAGCTACAAGAAGAGGAGGAAGAGTCCATTGTCCAAGAAACCCAGATAGTCATATAAAATTAATTTTCTTGGACTGATACAATAATGCAAATACTGGGTCATTTCAGGGAGTTAAGTGGTTTATGTATTTTATTGCAGTAATCTTTACAATAGTGCTGTTTTGTAATGATAGACTGAGATTCAATGATTTAAAATATTTCTTACAAATGGCACATTTAACAAATTACCCCCTTGATGTCGAGTCTCTCTCTCCCATTTCAGACATGGCATCTGTGGTTGAGAAGCTTCTGATATATGCATGGGAATGATACGGTAACCTGTGCTTCTGAGACACCTTGGCAGCAGGTTTGAAGTAGGATCCCTCAGTCAGCTGACTGCGAAGGAGTCTGGAATCCTGCGGGCATTGGTCATCACGAGGAGTCACAGTGACGGTCACAGAGCTTTGAGGGAGCTGTGTGGTGAAGGCAGAGCTGGGAAGAAGCTTCCAGACAGGAAATATGAACAGCTCATCCCTGAGGCAGAAATATCAATAGGGAAAAAGAGAATGGAACCAGAAGTCCTTTCCGTATTTGCTTAGTCTTTGCAATCTAAACTGGAATCATACCAGGTATAGGGATGCAGGTCTATAATACCAGGAGGATCACTATTGGTTTGAGGTCAGTCTGGGCTACGTAGTGAGTTCAAGGCCAGCTTGGACTACATGCAAGACATGGTCAAAAAAAAAAAAAAAAGACTGAAATCATCAGTTAGAACTCTCTTTGTTGAGGTATCTGTTTCTTCCTAAGAAGCTGGTCTGTACAACTACAGGTGAATGATTTCTGCTTAGCGCTCTCTCTCTTTCTCTCTCTCTCTCTCTCTCTCTCTGTGTGGGGGTGTGTCTCCGTGTGTGTATGTACGTATGTCTGTGTGCATGTGTGTGCATGTATTTTCGGTGGATTTGTCCCTCTGGTTTATGTGGTCTCACGCCATTTTTGTTGAGATTTCTCTTTCTCACTTTCTGGTCAAAACTATTCATTAAATGTGTTCTCTATGCTTAATAGTTTACTTCTTAGCCTGAAGCCTCACTCCTCAGTTTCTTTGCAAAATATGCAGCCGTAAAAATAGATTTTCATAAACATTTTAGAAGTGCCCCAAAACTGCCTTTCAACTTGACCCTAGAGATGAGACTTTCTTTCACCATTTTTATGTGTGATGAGGCAAAAAGAACTTACACACAGAAAGTATCCTACCATTCTTACGAAAGCCTTTATTTTTGATGTGCTCAGCTTTTGGAACATTTTGTTCAATTCGAGACTGATAGAATTAATTTGTTCAAAATGATCTGCAGATAAAAAACAATCTCCATCAAAATAACCATGACATTCTTCAGAAGACTAACAAAGCAAATTTAAAATTAATATGGTAACAAAAATGATCCAAAATAGCTAAAGAAATCCTATAAAACAAAAGAAAGTTTAGAGGCATCACACTACCAAATTTCAAGTTATGTCATATAGCCATAGTAACACAAACAGCATGGTACTGTATGAAAATAGATATGCAGATGTGTGGAAAGAGTAGAGGACGTGAAAACAAACCTTTGCAGCAATGACCGTCTGCTTCTGGACAAAGGAGTCAACAATCTATGTTGGGGAAAATACAACCTCTTTAGCAAATGGTGCTAGGAAAACTGGATATTCACTTGTGTAAGACTGGAACTAGATACCTCCCACCCTGTACAAAGACGATGTCAAGTGGACTGAAGACCCAGGCTTATGGCCTGAAACTGAATATTGCAAAAGAAAATATATGAAAATCTAGCAAATGGCAGAGGCTGCTTGGCTAGGGCTCCAAAAGCATAGGAAATAAGGCAAGAATCAATAAATGGGACTATATCAAATTAAAAATTTTCTAAATAGTAAGGGAAAAGATCAACAGAGTGAAGAGGAAAGGTACAGACCAACTATGGTTCTGATAGAGGACTAATAACTAAAACATAAAAAGGACTCACTATTACAGTAATACACGCATACCCAAGGTTAGAGTAGTGTAATTCATAATAGCTAACTTGGAAGCTCCCTATATGTCAACAACAGATGAATGGCTAAAGAAAATGTATTATGCAGAATGAAGTACCACTCTGCAATGAAAAGGATAACCATGGGCCATTTGTAGGCAAATAGATACATACAAAAACATAATATTAAGTGAAACAAATGAAGAAATACAACTTCAAATATTGTATGATTTTCCCTATATGAGAAACTTAAAATATAAATAAAACAAACAGCAAAATAAAAGCTAGATGATAGAAAACAGAGAAAAAATCTTGTGCAAAAGGGAAGGTGACCAAGGGGTACAGAGAGGGAGAGGAGGAGAAACACAACGAATTAATATGTGCTATGAGGGTGTACCGAATTCCCACCACCAGTGTAATCCTTATGTATGACAAACGCGTACTGAAAGAAACAAAGACTTAAAAAAAAAAAAACAACACCAATAATATCAATGCCCCAGTAATGAACTGGATAAAAGAGTCAAATAGATTTCTCTATAGAAAAAGAAGTACAAATGGCTAATAAATATATTTTTAAAAGTTCAAGATCTGTAGCCATTAGAGAAAAGAATCAAAATTACACTGAGTTCTATCTTATGCTTGTCAGAATGCTTGTCCTCAACAAAACAAAAAGCAGCAAATGTTGCTGAAAATGAGAGGGAGGCCTCCTTCTGCACAGGAACTGGGAGAATAAATTAGTGAAGTCATTATGGAAGTCAATGTGGAGTTAAAAAAAATAGTAGACTAAAGCTACCACTTGATTCAGCTATGCCACTCCTTGGTATATACCTAAAAGAATGACAGTCATCATACCAATAAGGATACCTGCAAACCCAGGATTTTCACATCACAATGTACAGCAACCATAATGTGAACTACCCAAGGTCCCATCAACAGATGAATACATAAAGGAAGTGTGAAGTGTATACACAATAGAATATTAAATAGCCAGAAGATCCTGTCATACACACAAAAATGCAAAGAACTGCAGAGAACAAGATGCATGAAACAAGACAGACCCAGAAAGATAACTATTTCATGTTCTCCCTAATATGTGGAATCTAAATATAGTTAAAAATAGAAGGGAAACTCTTGTAAGACAAAAGGAAGAGGAAAAGTGCATGAGGGTATAAGGGCAGGTAGCAGGTGTCATGAATATGACCAAAATATGTTCTATACAATGAGTGCCCTCAAAAATGTGAAACTAAGGGGGAGGTGGGGAGAGAAAGAGAGGCAGGAGGATGATTAAAGTATGCTACGTGCAGGTACAAATTTGTGAAAATGAAATCCATTAATCTGTATAACCAGTTTTTCTCAATAAAACATTAATTAATTGCCTTTTAGAGAAGAAATTTAAAGACTGCTTTAAGAAAATAAAACATTTCTTCTCAGTAAGAATTAGGAGAGTAGTACAAAATTAGAGAAAGAATGATAGCAAGAAAAAAACAAAACTGGGCACAAATGACTGTTGATGTGTTTCTTTGCATGTACCAAGAGCAATGGTGAGAGCTCCATACACTTAAGCTGTTTTCATAGAACCCTGGATGAATTTAAAATTAAGGTATGAGGATAAAACAGATGGGAATATCCATCATTGTGTCATTTTAAGTATAAGATTTGTGGTTCTCAAAATGCTATAGAAGCCAATGGAATATAGTCACGCTTTGCGTGCTCCACTGCTGGCGGCCACTGCAAGAGCACCGTGTAGGGACTCTGCCTGTGTCTTGGCTGAGTTTAGAGACTTTTGAGGTAAAACTCAGTTCATACTGGAGAGTAAAGTTTTCCTCCATAAATTCACATCATTATGAATATAGAAGCCAGAGAAATGATGATTGATTCTTCTCTTCAGCACAATGTGCTATTGATCTTTCTTTGTTGGCACAAATTAATTTACCTTTTAAAGTTTCCAGGAAAAAACATTGTAACCTCCCTTATTCTTTCCCCAATGGTGGCAGGTTGAAATGATGCATAATCACAAGCAGCTTTGTTGTCTTTTTATATGGCATTAGTTTTATTAAAAACACACAAGTTACCAATAAAACTACAGAAGCAACTAAGGCTTTTAGCAATTTTTATATTGAAAATTATGAAAATGGTAAATACTAAGAATAATACTCTCTGTCTATACTGCGTGTGTGCATGTGCGCACGTGTGGATCTGAACCACATGTACTTAAACAGCAAGTGAAAAATGTGTTCGATCTAGTGAAGTTCTGGATAGCTCACAAACAATATCAAAATGATGGTTTAGTGGGCTTAGAAATTGGTTTAGAGAATATTAAGACCCAAAAAAGTCAGTAGAAATGGATTGTTTTGTACAGAAAGCAGCATGTTATTGTTTAAAGGATTAAAAATTGTGTTAACTTTTAAACAAAGTATTTTGGTACCACTGAAATAGAAAAGGTATTCTTAAAATTAAAAATTGGGTGTTTAAAAGATTTTTTAGGCCTAGATTATTTAAAAAATAAAATCATAGAATTTATTAGGTATGTATACAAGTATATTACTATTATAAAGCTATAGCTTTCAAGTACTGTATTTATAAACCCACATAATGTTCTGCTTTTTAGTGATTTTCATAATTTTATTACCAAATATCAAGTATTAACAACTCTAGAATAATTATGAAAATAGCAGTGCTTTTGGGGTCACTCCATTGCTGGGTCACCATTAACATTGTATTTTATGTTCACAGTCAGTTATGTGATTGGTCTGTAACTCCAATAGGAGTATTTTGTAGCATTGAGTGTTTATAAATGATGATGACAATTTCAAATCTGTTTTAAAGTTACCTATAAAACCTGAGTTTTCCTTCATGTACTATAATTGCTAAACTGCACTGTGAACTTGATAGGTTGTAAGCCACCTATTTGATTAGTTAAAGCATACTTTTGTTTACATCTGGAGGCATCACCTTGGCCACTCTATTTGGTCCCTGACTTATTCCTTTCTGACACAGTTCCTCTACTCTCCTTGCTGACTCACATAAACTAAGCAGCTTTGCTTCTCCATTCCTCTCTGCCATGATGGTCTTACCTTAGAACTGACCATGGACTGAAACTTCTGAAACCATAAGCCAAACAAACCTCTCTTGGTTAGGCAGTGGGTATCCGGTTTTTTGTTTGTTTGCTTAGTAAAGTGAAGGCTAGCACATGTATGAAGCATTCACTATCATGTTTATTTCTTTCCTTTCAAACTTATTTTTTAAAACAATTACTTGCCAAGTAGAAGATAAAAATCTGAAATAAATTTCAGTTTATATCTTGAATTCTCTTTATTTTTCTCCACACAATCTCCTTCTTCAGATGGTCCACACAGATGTCGATCTTTTGCACACAGGTTTTTACAATGTTTATTGTTGCTATTAACTTCATCTCCCTCACATTTCCTTAAGCATTTGAAATATTGTTAACTGCCTTCCATCTACTGCTTTTGTAATATTTGCCTACAACAAGCCAAGCAGGATGGTACTCATTCTGGATGGCAGATGGCATTCACTCATGCTTCATACGTATTTTGCTGGTACACATAACCATTAATGACCATACAAAGTAGCAATAATTCTGTAGGGATACAGTGTGAACTCAATAGACTCTATCAGAAGTACAGCACATTGAACTTAGATTGTTGGGATTTCTCAACACTAATGTACACTGGACTCACATGCAGAATGTAGAGTGCTTGTGCCACAGATACTAAGTGCTCCTCCCAGAGGAACTGTGCAAGAAGCTTGCAACTTCTATATCTTGTGCTTGAAAAATAACAAATCACCTGTTTCCTGTAGGAATCTCAGCAGAATTCCATTTGTAATGTTTTTATGAATTTGTTTTGAGTTTTCTATGTGACATATTTTGCAAAGCGCATGCCAACATTATATTTTCTCAGGTTACTGTCAACTTTGTTTTTTCTTACTATTCATTTGAGATATTATGTATCTAATTCAGTGCTACATTTCTAAACATCAAAAGTAAAACAATGGCATGATTAACAAAAGATCTCAAAAATAATTTTAAATATAAAATAAATAACCACTAGCCACTCTTAAAATAATTTATAAACTACTGGAAGTGGATTCCAGAATGACTGTAGACTATCTTAACTATTATTAAATATTCTAATATTTAACAAAACTTTTATCAAAATATATACCTGTATGTGAATATATATTATAAAATCCTTGCTTTGTTTAACTTGATTTTGCTCAGCTTAAATTATTATCCCAATTTCATTTCAAGATTTCTTATACTTTCTGAACTCTGACCTGTGAGTTCATCTTTCATTTTGTTTGTTAATTTATTATTGCTCAAACCTTTATATCCTAATCTCAAATTATTTCCTTTAGCTCCTGACAAACCAGTTTGCTTGTGCTAGCCTCATGCTTTTCACAACAGTTTCCTGAGATCTCATGTATCATCTAGAGTTTTCCTCTGTCTATCTTCCTTTCTCCTGTATAAAGAAAGCAGGAAAGTGGCAGTTAGGTCCTTTATCCCCATAGTCTTGCAGAATTAGCTCTGTAGATCCAGTTTCTTGTAAATTCCCTCTTAATAATGGGCCTGGATCACACTTGTGGCTACTAATAGTTGAATTTTTATTAATTTCTTAAATGTCTGTAGAGGAACAAATTACACACAAAATACGGTTCTGTGGCCCAGGTTATGCTCTGGGCCAGTCTATGGTAGCTAAAAGAAAAGAACAAGTATGAATTCATCAGTGCACCTGTTGTAAGGGATGAGGAGGAATCTCCAAGAGAAGGGAAAGGTAAACTAAATGGACTTCTACGCATCTGCTACAGACATCTTCTCTTGGCTTTATTAGTGAAATATGTCAGACCATTGGTTTATTTGTCACTTGTTACTGTTAATTTCATTCCGGTGACCTTGAGTCATTAGATGCCTATATAACAACAGAGACAGAACAAAGCTATTTCTGTCTCCTGCACCCGTTTTGGCCTCCTTTCAGGGAGGTCCATTTCCTCACAGAGTTCAGCGAGTGCCATGATCTGATTTCACCCTGCTTCCCAGATTTGAGCTCCCAGCATGGTTTCTCTCAGGAGATGCAGATTTTTCAGTTCCTTTGCTGCACCAGGAATCATATCTAGCAGCAAATTAACCTGTTCACTCTGTTTTCTTAACATATCTCATCTTACTGTATCCTCCAACTTCATCCCCACCTTTTAATACACCCCGAATCATCTTTTCCTTTATTATCACAAGGGCTTACCAACTGTTATTCCCGCCTCCCCTCCTGGGTCTTTCCCTTATTTGTTGAGAAATCTTTACCAAAACACGAAAATGATCACATTGATCTCTATTTAAATCCCTTTTTCAATGGTCTTTGCATACAGACAAAAATGAAAGCTTTCTAAAGTCCACCACAACTTTATTCTCAAAAACCTCCCAAGTCTTACTTAGTTGATAAGTTGATAAGCAAACTGTGAGCAAATGCTTAAGACATATGAGGTTAATTAAAATTCTCTACTGTTGATGTAGCTGCCATCTTTTCCTGAGAATCCCTAACTCTTCCCCTTCTGATACTAGGAATAAACATTTCAAAGACTTTGTATTCCTAATTAGAGCTATAATATTATGTCTCACTGTAGTATTATCTCATAAACACATGATAATTAATAGTCTTTTTCTATTGAAGAAGCTTAAGCATAAAGATGTTAAGTAACTTGTATAAAATCAGAGCTAGGAATGGGTCAAAGCTAATATCTACATTAAAGGCCATGCACATTCCTATTGCTAGAGGTGTTAAGTTAAAAAAGGATATTAAGTTCTCCATATTAATTTGGTAAAAGGATATTAAAAATTTTAAATGAATAGCTTCTCACCCAAACAAAATGAATAAACAATATTCACCAAACTACAAGAAACTACTAAAAGAAATGCTTGTCATTTAGCTAGTTTGGTGATATTGATCCTTGACTTAGAAACTTGTACACATTGAGGCCTAATTTAGAAATATACAATGATAAATCATACCTGGAATTGAACTCAGGACCTTGAGGTTGCCAGGCAGGCTGTGTTATTCAGCTACATCCCCAGCTATAGAACAATTTTAAAATTAAGATTTTCTTTGGTACATGGAAAGGGAGGAGTCTGTTGCTCATTGAAAGACTGATCCCCTAGAAGCATTTCGGTTTTACAAAGTAAACAGGGAAAGTAGGAGAACTCGCTTGGAGTTATGATCCTGGTCACCCTCCTGCTTTCTCTTCCCTTTCTTTTGCTTTCTCTTTTTCTTGTGAGAAAGAAAACCAGGAAAATGTTTTCAATTTATAATAGGTAGTTCGTTAGAATATGCTAAAGTATATTTGGAATAAGAGACTCATGAAAAAAGACTTGAAATATGATCTTCCTCAAAAATTCATGAAACTAGGACTGGGAGTTTGGCTCAGCAGCTTAAGCGCCTGTGTGGCAGGTGTGAGGCTGTGAGTTCAATTCCCGGTGCCACAAAAAAAAAAAAAAAAAAAAAAAAAAAAAAAAAAAAAAAAAAAAAAAAAAAAAAAAAAAAAAAAAAAAAAAAAAAAAAAAAAAAAAAAAAAAAAAAAAAAAAAAAAAAAAAAAAAAAAAAAACACACACACATGAAGTTTTCCTGGATTCTCTTGTAATTGAAAGATTTCTTTCTTTACTTTTTGCAGGACACAAAATTACAACTTCTGAGATTTCCTTTTGTAAAGGCAAATGATACTTTTATCTAGTAGAAAATGTATTCTCGATATATTTCTGCCATTCTTAAGATATAAAAGGGTCACCCTAACATGTCTGACAGAAAGAAACAGAACTACGGATGCGTTTCTAATTGATTACTTCCAGATGCTGTACTGTAGCCTTCTGGCCAGGCGTGCGGTGCCCTCTCTTCGGTCGATGCGTGGTTCTCAGATCTACTTTCTTCTCTGAAACGCTCAATGTATGGCTGAGCAGTTTCGGAGTTTTGAAGACAGGGGCAGCACAGCATTTCAATTGGAATTCTTTTGACGAGAGGGTTGGGTGATTAAGCTGGTCACTTGTGGAAATGTATTGATTTTGCGATATATTTTCAGGAACCAATTTTTCTTATTCTGAAACATTGTGTCATGATGTGCTATTTAGAATTTCTTCTCTTCCCAGAAGGGAATGGCACAGCTTTCCACAACTGAAATGAAGATACAACAATGGGAAAAAAGGCATATTGTGTTATATTTGCCTTTTTAAATGTTAATAGGAAATACACAAATATGATTTTGTGGTTTTTGTTATTTTAAAGGCTTATGAAGTAAAACATATTCAGTTTATTATACACTAGTCATATTGCCCAGAACTAAGCACTATGATTTATTAAATTCTAAAATTTTAGACAACATATTGAAATATATAAAAGTTTTACATTTGGCATAGAATGTCACTTACAATTTAAATTAAATTTTTTTCCTTTTCTTAGATTTTTTTCTACACAGAACAAAATTTATAAATAAATAGTCTCATCATCTTTAAATACTTTGGAAAGAAACTAAAACTTATTTAAGTTATGCTATATTCTAGGCAATTTCAAATATTTTATATCATATAATATTCACGAGAAGTTTCTGAAGTGAAAAGATTATCTTTTTGCAGACTAGAAAATAAGACTCAGAAATGTTACATCACAAGAATCATCTATGAAAGGACTAATGTAATCGAATGAAACTCAAAGCCAGTTTTTGCTTCAAATGCCCTTATATATCAGAATAGTTTTATCGCTAACATATTGTCCATGGATCATACGGAAATTTAAAGAGGAAATTAGAAGGAATTGTTCAGATAATGATAGGCACCAGTAAACTGTCTTTGTACTTGCACTAATAAATTGTGTTATGTATCCTTAATTTTTGTTCCTTGATGACTGTTTGTAAGTACTGCATTAAAATAGCTTCTATAGCTTCTGGCAGACTTTTTAAGATAAACAACTTATTAATAAAATATGGAGTATTTTTTGAAATACTCCACACCTAGTTAAATTTTGTTCTCCTTCGTCTTCATTTAATGGAGATTTGATGTTTAAAATAGTTGAATTCCCAGGTTCTGCTGATGAGAAGGGCAGTCTAAAGGCATTATACTGGTCAATGAGACACAGGCAAAAGTCCTTATATCTATCTGGAAAATAGTTTGTACCTGCGATGAAGTAGTTATTCTGAATCTACACAGTAGATGTGAGGAAGACAAAGTCCGAGACTTCCTGGAATAGTCACTCCAGCTGAGTTACTTACGCCAGGACTTGGTAATACATGAATGATTAAACCATTATGTTTAGAAATCCTGTGTTTATATGATTTTTGTTTTTACTTTAGCACACTGTAACTAATGCAAATGTGTATTTTAATTATCTAAACCAGTTTAAAATGAATTTGAATAAAGATTCATTTTAAAAACCAAGAAAATGATTGGGCTATAATCATTTAGCTAAATGACTTCCTTTTCATCTCTATTTTCTGTTTTCACAAATCCGTGTCTTACTCTATCGAATATGTAGTATTGTATAACAGACTTGGCAATCACAAAAGTTAATTCAGCAACAAATAATTGAGTCCAGCATTAAAGTCATTACCCAAAATATTTGCCATGATATTGTGTATATTTATTATTCATAGGATATGAATTTGGTCCAGGGTTTTATTACCCCCAAAGAAATCGGGAAATGTGAAGAGCTACATGATTTATAGAATTTCAAAGATGAAAACAAAATTGCTACCAAGGAAAAAGTACAACTATTCCTGGTCCTGATTCTGGAGAACACCATGGGAAATAATAAAGAGTTTTTATAAAGGTAGCGGAACCACCTCTCTTCCATGGTCTTTTTAGACAATGAGGTAACTAACAGATATGTCTTATAATCCTCCCCAGTGCTTAAATTCCTATAAGTTTGATGGTCACAATCAGTAAAACTCAAGCAACAAATTATCTACAAGTCTCTCACAACATCCTCTGTACCTCGTGTCGTTCTGGTGGTCTTTCACAACTATGAAACATATGTCCAGTTTGGTTTCTGAGGGAAGTGGGGGCACACACACAAAGCAGAAAGTTTAGCCCATAGATTAAGTAAGAATTTGAATGAATGAAGCCAACAAATTATCAATCCTTATCTTGGTCAGTTCACTCAAGCCATCTACAGGTTGTGCTTGAGTGAATGTTTCTGATTTGTTTGAACTTCCTATTTTACTGTACATGGCTATAGATATGAGGCTTCTGATTTCTACCTACCTTTCCACAGTTCCGTCTGGTTGAAGAAGGAAGTATACTGGGATTGACTTTTCCTTGAGTGTTCTTTCTCGGACTTTCCTACCTTATCTTTCCTGTCTCTCACACCTCTTTCTCTGTTGCCTTTCATCTCTTTTCTGTCCCATTATTTTCTTCTCCCTTTCTATGAAGTTAAAGTTTGTTCATTCTATTTTACTTTTGCTTTTTTTTTTCTTTCTTTCTTCCTAAACATACATGATATTCAAGTTAGGAAACATGACATTTGGTAATGAATTTCTATATTTTATAAAATTTGACATCTTTTTAAAATATGAAAAAGTCAGCTCTACTGGAGAAAGTAACTGACTACGGGGAAAGAGATGTTTGTAGATCTAGTTATTCTTTCTTGTAAATATATAAATTTAAGTGTTTCCAGAAAGTAATCCTATAAGAAAATATGTGTAGCATAGATAGATAACTAAAAAGGAATGATCAGATAATTAATTTTTTCCAAAATAGTGCAGGAAGGCAGTTTTAAAGTATATAGACATAGTATTCTGTTTTCACAAAGGCTAGATTGGAAGTAAATTTTTACATGATATTCATCTCTCTCATAAAAGGCAAAAAGGATGAGAGGGTCATGGTTCATTTAACAGTTTTTCATTTTGATTATAGTAATTTTAAGGCAAATCAAAAGTAAGAGCAGACAAGCTGATGAGTCCTTTTGAATATCTTTTTTACTTGTTAAATGAAGTAAGACACACCTAAACACAAGGCCTAAGCTTTTGAAACACAATTCAGTCAGGTGTGTAGAGAAATTTTGATGACTGAAAAAGGTAACAATATGTATTAATGGGTAACTGAAGGTTAGAGGTAAGGATCTGACTTCATTAGAAGATAAAATGAAAGTTATGGTGTGAAAAGACAGTTAAAATGTAACATTGTGCTTTCAAACTTGTTTGATAGCTAAGTAATTGACATTGACATGGTATCTGAATAAAAGAAACCAGTTGGCATTTTGCTGGAAAGAAAGAAACGATGAATCCGATGTAGGTTGCTTTTTCTGTCTGTGAGTCCTTTGAAAGAGAGCCTCAGTGGAGAGGAATGAAAGCAGGCAGAGCAAATATGAAAAGAAAAAACTGAAATTATTATTGTTTTTCACTATCGTAAAGCTATGAACAGGATATTAATTGATTAGGAACATTCAGAAAATCACAACAAATTATTTTCATTTTTATCAGTGTTAAGAGAAATTTAAATTTTTGAAGGGAGAGTGCTGACATTTGAAAAAAAATAAAACAGAGTCAGCAAGTGAAATACATAGCAGAAAAATTTTTTTCCTTCTCAGAATAGTATGCATGATTATCTTACAGTGGAGAATTGTGGTTGACTTCTTTACAACCTCTGTGTCAATTAATACTTGTCTTTATTTCTTCCATAAGCCTCAGTAGCCTTCCAATTCACAGCAGTTGTGAAATGAAGATGAATTTTTATGCTTATTTTTTCCTATCACAATGCAATCGTTCATCTACTATTCTTGAAAATATTTCTTATGGTACAAATTTTACAGAGGCATGGTTTGAGAGGTTTAAAATGCAGTAGAATGACTCAAAGTAAGTTTCAGTAAGGCAAATATACATTAGAAGATTAGTTTCAAGGGCTGGGGATTAAAAAAAAAACCCAACAAAACAAAACAAAAAAACTCAAAAAACAAACAAAAAGCAACTCCCCCAAAAGAAACAACAAAAAAAGAAGATTAGCTTCAAATTGATACTTGGTTTATTAACCTAGTAAGTATATAAGAAGTAATGCCAAATTTTTATATTTCATTAAACAACTGGTTTAGTTTACAAATATATCCTGAGAAAATTTAGTAATATAAGAATGTCCATGGAGAACAATAATTATTTAGCTGACAAAGATGACACAAAATGAAAATACAATGAAACAATATGTGAGTAGTTGGTCCTACAGGGAGTACACCCCGACTCACTACAGTTCCCACTTCTTCAGTGGTTATGCAGGTGTGTGCAACTCTCATCGAGGTTTCTACAAGATTTTTAGAGATATAAACTGCGTTATTCTAATACTTCAACAGCTAAAATTAGAGTGGATGAATGCAAATTATAATCTTTAAATATCTGAAGAGTTATTATCTAGAACAGGGATTGAATGTGACCT
This sequence comes from Dasyprocta punctata, assembly GCA_004363535.1. Taxonomy (NCBI): domain Eukaryota; kingdom Metazoa; phylum Chordata; class Mammalia; order Rodentia; family Dasyproctidae; genus Dasyprocta; species Dasyprocta punctata. The sequence continues at coordinate 566 of RJWM01035896.1, read as the reverse complement.
CTGTGACCTTGAGATGTGAAACTGTGGTTTTTAGTGAAAATAATTACATATCAAATTGTATACTACAGAGAGATATATGAAGTGATTTTTAAAAAAACCTTAGAAAACCTAATTATTAAGATGCTCACTGAACTCAATAATGATATAAATAAACAGGTAATGGATTTAATGAACAAAATGAAGAGTAACCTTAGATAATGGATTAATAAAAATCTAGCCAGGCAAAGAAAATGACACAAAATTCCAGTGACTAGTTTAGCAAAGAATTAACTCCATGAAATAGTACCAGACATAAACCCAGGAGATTAAAAAAAGAATTCTTCTCAAAGTATGGGGAACAGAAGTGACCACTGTGAGGGCAGTGTCAGAATTAGAAAATATGGCTGATACCATTAACCGTACACTCAGTGATACTTTAAAAGCAAAAGGAGATCATGGAAAATGGACTCCACAGCAGTTAGGTGATATAAAGAAGACTAAGGTTAATGAGAATTAGTAAAAACTCAGAAGATAGCACAAATGACATAAAAAACCTGTTTATAGAAACAATATCAGAAAACTTTCCA
>RJWM01035895.1:0-18556 GCA_004363535.1 Dasyprocta punctata | reverse complement strand
AAAAAAAAAAAAAAAAAAAAAAAAAAAAAAAAAAAAAAAAAAAAAAAAAAAAAAAAAAAAAAAAAAAAAAAAAAAAAAAAAAAAAAAAAAGAAAAGAAAAGAAATGAAAAACCTCACCATAAAAACCTATCAACTGGGTCTCCCTAATTCTCAGATAGTGATAAGCACGTGAAAATTTTATAGTCAAGCAAACATTTCATATAAGGATTCTATGTCCAATACCATTCATGTTTTCTGCTCTATTCCTTCCTGAATTCCTCTGTTCACTCCTTTTAAATGTGTACATACCAAGGATTTTCAAATCTTCTTCACTTTTTCTGTATGTTTTTTTCTTCTCCCTGATCCAAGCTTCCTCTCAGTCCAATAATACATCTTATCTCAGAACACATGTTTTGCACTTCTCTGAACAGTAGACTTATATAGCTTTCTTTGGGATTTATTCTTTATCTTTGTTATACTGTGAGATCCCTAGTGCAGTCTATGTTCAATTTTTAACAATTTCTGGCTGAATCTGGCATAATTCCTCACTGAAGAAGATAATCCATAATAATTTTGAGTAAATAATCAAGTTTAATGATTGAAAAGTTTTGGTGACCAGTGAGACACCAAGAACCACACAAGAGTCAGGAAAAAAACAGAAAGCAAGAAAGAAAGAAAGTAAGAAAGAAAGAAAACACATATGTAAGCAAGCAATGGATTAGAAGCCAGCTAATAGATCCAAGTGACAAAATGGAGACAATTGTCTAGAAAAAGGAGAATTTAAACATATGCTTAACATTAGATAATTCTGTTGAAATAGCTAAAATTGTAGGAATTCCAAAATCAGGGGCAAGTTAGATGATAGATCTGCTGAGTCATGCAGACCTCTGTACTTAAAATAAAGGTGCTCAGCACTCAGGAGGCTGAGGTAGGAGGAGTGTTGTGAGTTTGAGGCCAGCTTGGGCTACAACGTGAGCACAAGGCCGACCTGAGCTACATAGTGTGACCCTGCCTCAAAAAACTAGGGCCAGGAGTTTGGCTCAGTGGCTTATGCATCTGTCTGGCAGGTGTGAGGTTGTGAGTTCAATTCCTGGTGCCGCAAAACAAAAACAATAAAAAATTAAGGGTGCTGGTTGCTTTGAATTTTTAAATTATTTTAGATGTTCTTTCTTTCTAAATCTAAAGTTAAAGGAGGAATATAATGTCTCCTTTGAATGAGAGAACAACTCAGAAGATATGAGGAAAAGAGACATTTTAGCACTGAAACCAGTACAGGGTGGTGGAGTGCGAGGTTTAAAAGAGAAAATGAAGAAGTAACAATTTTCTTCAACTTCTCAAGAATAAGGGGGAATATGATCTCTTAGTCAGGAACTCTGAAGACCCAAAGACAGAGGTTACAAAGAAAAAAGCCTCAGTGTAGCGATTTTAGAGGCCTGCATCCTAGAGAATCAGAAAGGAGTAACAGAAAACAAAACAGGATTTTTTTGTGAAGCATTGGTATTTATATTTTGTTATACTTCATTTTTATTTTTGATGTAATGTACTGAAAACTTTCTGGTTGACTGAATTCCGTTTATATCCTGATATTTTTGTTTTGTGTAGATAAATTTCAAAATCTACTGAAAATAATATGAAACATATCTTTAAAAGGTACTGACTGATTGTTCTATGTTTTCTTTTGATTACAGCAGTCACTTTGAAAAGAAGGTATTAAGAGTTAGAAAATACAGGCTTCAGATGACTGTAACCATATCATTCAATCTTGCAGTCCCTACATTCAAAGAGTCAAGAGAGATAAAGATCTTTATTTGACATCAAGGCATTCCAATTTTCAATACCTCAGTTCATTCTAATACATTTTATGCATGAGCTCATCTCTTTTTTTCATATTATATGGATTCCTTGGTGCTTGTAAAAGTTTCTCAACACAAGATTCATTGTATTCTATCACTCTTACATTTTGGAATGCCAGCACAAAGTAGTAATGACCTCATAGTTGATGAATCAAGGCTCAGATGTAGAATGAAAAGGACAGATTATTGTCAGGAGAATCAGGGACGTGAAATGCAATGATATTTTGAATTACATAAGCATAAACAAAAAAGAAACTCAATTTTGTGATTATATATAGAAAAGTCTTTCCTATTCCTTGAAGGCAGACTTAGTAGCTTGTTTATTACTTATTTATCAAAGCACAAATTAAAAGCATCAAATATAAGCCAAAAAGTCACTGTGATTACTGGGAAAAAACATTTTAAATTGCAAAATACTCTTCAGAAAACAAGAAAGCTTTAGTTGTAGTTTGGCATTCAGAATAGTTGGACAGAATATTGCATGAATCTGTTAAATGTCAAAAGAGAATGAAAATAGCTCCAACAAATACTTTTTTGAATTATAAGATGCATACTGTTTTTATATAGTGTTTAAAAACTTCCTGTTACCTTGTACCAAAGAATTCTTACTTGTCTTTTTCTGAATAATAATCTAAGAATATATCTCTGTTTCTCTAAAGTTTACTTCAAAACTTTTGGTCTTTATTTTGCAGGTAGAGGAGCTGAACTAGAAATAGAAGCCTATAGTGTGGACACATTAGTAATTTCTAGAGTTACTTAATGCTTCTTGGCTAAATGATTCCAGAATATCAGTTACTTTGAAAAGTTATGGAATCAGTGGAACTTTACTGTTATGTTACTATAATGGAATCAATGGAACTTACAGAACAATAAGTATTTTGAATTAGGGTGCACCACAAATAATGTGAATTAGTCATTTTGTGTAATTGTTCCAATCATTTTTAGTGTGAGAACTCAATGCACACGGGCAGCACATTGTCTGAGACTAAAAACTTACCAAGATGGCTATTGATATTTCATGAGTTATTTTTATGTTATGCCAGGGCAAAATCATTTTGGTTTTTATTTTAATCTTAGTTTTTCAAAATTGGATATGAATATAATTTAAATCCAAAGGTTATACAATTGTTATTAGCAAAGCAACATTAACATTTTTTCTTTTTCCGCATCCCTTAGAAGTAACCATTTTGGTTTTCTTTAGATGATGCATATATTTCTAAAGATGCTATTAAGTGTTACTCTTTGATTTTTCATTTTTGCCATTCTTTACTGAATTTCCTCTATGTGCAACAAAGATTGAGCTTTTCTTTCTCCCTTAGCTATCATTAACCTCCCCAAATATTATAATTTTGCTTGTATGAATAATCAATATTTACATTATAATAGGTATAAAATGTAATTTGTAGCTGAGTCATATATTAAACTATTATTTTTCCTTTTGGTTCACAACTGTTTGTTTTCATTGGAGTACTTCATCATCCTTTATCTTTTTTTGCTTTTTTTGCACATTAGTTTCCTAATGTGCTTATTGCTATTTCAACTTCATGCCTTTTTGGAAAACTTTTTCTACAAAGAGCTATAAATCTTTTAGCTTTTTAATCTTTTAGACCTTGTGCTCTCTGTCATAACTGCTCAATTCTGCTCATAGGCTATAGTTTGCAGACCCCTGATATAAATCATTCCTCAAAGATGTTTGGTTGCTTCAGATATTTATCAACTTTTTCTTTTCCAGAGAATAATCTTATTGAGACTCTTGGGTTACTCCTTAAACCTTTATCCTGTGGTCTCCTCCATGATCCTTGGTATTTCCTTTGCCTCTTTTCTTTCGTTGCAACTCCTGCTTCTTGTGTCCTTTATTTTTTTCCTTTGGCTAATTCCCTTCTTTCGATGGAATACCTTATCTAGAACCTTTTAGAAAAAGGTTGTGTATGAGAAACCCAGATTCTTTCTTAACACGTAGTTTACTGAAAATTCACTACATCATGGCATGCTTTATTTGCTTTTTAAAAATTTTGACCACACTTCCACTGAGCTGAAAAAGTGACAACAACCCTAATGTAATTTTAAAAATTATATAAGACTTTATCTTGCTTATCTTTAACAAGATCAGGTAACAAAAAGTCAAATAGATGTCTGGGGCTTGTAATTGTAAGACCTTACTGGCTTGTTAGCTTTTTCTTCTCCTTCTCCTTCTTCTTCTCTCCCCCTTCCCTTTCCCTTTCACCACCTTCCTCCTCCTCCTCCTCCTCTTCTTCTTCTTCTTCCTCTTCCTCTTCCTCTTCTTCTTCTTCTTCTTTCTTCTTCTTCGTTTTATTTTAAAGAGGATAAAACCAAGGGAAATAAAACAGAATAAAACCAATCAAAATAAACCAGTGTAAGTGATACAGGACTTCAAGACCTTACAAAACCAACAGTAGTTACCTTAATGCCTCTTCTTGTCTTCAGAATAGCTGCAGATACCTTCGGACATAGTAAAAATCAAACAGAACAGAACAGAAACAATAAAAACAAAACAATGAATGCAATAAGAGACTTCAAAACAAGCCAATAGTAATGGCTACCACAATATGTCTTGTGATCTTTCAAATAGCTGCTCATGCCATCAAATTTAACAAAATCAAACAAAACAAAATAGAACAAAACCCAACCAAGCAGAACAATGAAAATGATATGGTTTTCCTGACGGGATCACTTCCTGGTGAGATCTGCTTCTATCTCTCCACAGTCTGCGAATGGCTGTCCCCACTCTGCCAGCAGCCCATGCATGGTGCTGGTTTCCAGGTAGGGATCACCTCCCAGGTGAGGCCTGGTTCTCTCTCTGCAGTCCACAAATGGCCATGTTTTCTTCTTTAAAACCTTCTAGGAGGGGGAGGAGGTCTGTTAGCCAAGGAACATAGATATGACCATGTATAAAAATTGGGATAGAATTAAATTAGAAGGAATTTGTTCTTCCCTTACCTCTCTGACAGCTCTAGCATGAACTGCACTGTGATTTGCATCACAGTGGAGTGATACATGGTCTAAAATACCTATGCTATGGAGTTTCAGGGAATTAATATGCATGTCTCAGATTAGTGTTTCCCTGGGTAGATGAGACTGGCTAAACATTTTGAGGTATTACTTAAGAGAAGAAATTTTGTAAAATTGAGATTTGTTTATAATGTAATGACTGATTATAGTATTGAATAGATTTTAAAGCCTTTGTTTTCTACTAAAAGTATAATATTAAAATATATTAAACTAAGGTGTATTAAATTAAAAAGTAATTTGTGGAAGACCAGCAGGAAAATGTATGGTACTCTTAATGCCAGTAAACCCTTGTTTGTGATGTGCTTTTAAGGATGAGAGTGCTGGTGCAGAGAACTATTTAGAATCATGTTCACAGAATAAATGCATTGGACAGGAATAGGCACACTGCTGAGCTCTCCTCTTGTGCTAACATACTTGGTGGCCTTTTTAATTAAAGAACCAAGTAAACACATGGAGTGCCTAGGCTGACCAATGGCTTCAAAATTGACTTTGGGGCCTTGATAGGTTTATTTTCCTTTAGTGATACTAATATGCATTTTAATTTTAGGTATAGTATGAACATGACTGTCACATCATTGTGGCTTAACTGTGATTATTGCTTAGCATAATAGTAATTACCAAAATAAATCCCCAAACGATTGTAGATATTAAGTCATCTTCCATTAGGAATTTTGCTTGGTCTACTTAAAATTTATAGTTTAAAACCAGGAAGCTTTGAAGCTCCAGAAAATCTTATTTTTCAGAGTATATTTTGTATTTTTGATTCTACGGTTAAAGAATCTTTCTGGAAGGACTGTTCTTAATTATATTATTCTTTTTAGTTGTAAGTATATAATTCCATGACTTGATTTTAGAAAGTTATTGAATACATTATACTCACTAAACTAGGAGACTTCTTTCTTAAAAATAACAATTTAAATTACTTTTGGTTAAAATAATCATATTTTGAAAATTATAGATAAAATTGGATATTATTTTTGGGAGATACAGCTGACTTATGAAATTGAGTCATATCAATTATATTGATAAAAACAGTGCCAAATTTTAAGAATAGAACTTAGAAAAATGTAGTCTATTCCCAAGTGTAGAAATAAATGCAAGGATACGTAGTCAGAGCCTGTTATATCCAGGGAGTCTTTCACCATCACTTATGTTTGAAAAAACTCCAAAGTCAGTCAAATGAGTGGAAAAGCATTAAGGAGAGCAAAGGGAATGTTTCAAATGTGCCCTCACTGGAGGGTGTTGGCATAGGAAACTAGGAACTGGCCAGGTTTGGAGCATCCTATGAGACTGAAGAGTGGAGTATATTTCTCTTTCTTGTATTGATTATCAGTTGGAAGTTGTGTTTGTCAGCTTTCTGTCAGTATAGTGAAACACTGAGATGATCAACTTATCAAGAGACACAGTTTGCTTTGACTCACAGTTTTGGAGGTTTTAGCCCATAATTGTCTTGGAGGTTTTAGTATACAGTTTAGTTCTGCTATGTACGTGTTATGGAAGAACTGCTTACATTGTGGTCCAGAAATAAAAGACAGGAGGCGGAAAGGACCAGAGTCATACTGTGCTTTAGTGCCTAGCCACGATGGTCTCAATGCCTTGCACTAGGTCATACATTCTTCAGGGCTCCACCATATTCCAACAACGTCACACTGGGGACCATAAAACAGATGGACCTTTGGGGGTCACATCAGATGCAAACAATAGCAAAAGGGCATGCAAAGATTAGAAAAAATCTGAGTTGCCAATCAGTTTCCAGCTATTTGTGAGCCAGTTACTACAGTGATTATAATTGGGCTTCCTGGAGTGGTTCTACAGAGTGTAGATTACAATTCTACTGTAGTATATAGTCTGGTTGTTGTGTGTCTGTATATTCAATCTATCACTAGTATTTAAGTAATTTCAGTCAGATGAAAAGTGACAAACAATTCACAAGAACTAATTAAAAATCATTTTCAAAAACTTTTCAAAATCCTATTGTAGCTGTTTTTACTCTTTTGATAAGTGAAGAAAAACCTGGTTGATTTACCCTTGTTTTCTAGTTAAGGAAGGTTCTACACACCAATCTTAAGTATAGAGAAAAATCAATGTTTGATTCAGCAAAATCATGAATCAGTAAAATGATTTAATCCTAAAAGGCTTTTCCTTTTTTCTAAGAAAGGACAAAATAAGACACTCACCTGTTTCAAGTTTTGTAAACACACCATACTTTGAATTCCTTACAAGGAAACACTTATTGAATGGGAATAAGGAAAGGCCATTCTATAGCACTTCTATTATTTTACTTTGTCTCTTTTTGCAAGTCATAAATATATTTATTCTACAATGTACAAATATCTCCCAAGTACAACACATTTATTGCTTGATTTAAAATATGCATACTATGGGTAAAGAAGACAAATGAAAACCAAAAATATGTATAAAGGAAAAATACACTAGTGGTAGATTCAGTATTTTTTTTTCTTTCTTTCTTTCTTTTTTTTTTTTTTTTTTTTTTTTTTTTTTTTTTTTTTTTTTTTTTTTGGTACCAGGGATCAAACTCACCATATCCACCTGCCAGGCAGGCACTTAGGCCACTGAGCTAAATCCCCAGCCCTATTTTTTGAGACAGGGCCTCACTATGCAGTTCAGGCTGGTCTTCAACTCAATTTGTAGCCTAGGCTGGTCTCAAACTCTCAACAATCCTCCTGCTTCAGTCTCTGGAGTCCTGGGATTAAAAGCATGCACCACCACACCCAGCTTAGATTTAGTTTTTGAAATGGAATATTCTGACATGGTAGGTAATAATAATTAATGGGTGACAAACCAAACAATAAAATGTCAAACTGCAAAGTAACACTGTGAGACTCCTTATGCTGTTCTGACCCCCATCAATCAGTCAAGCTAATTAGGAAAATCAGACAGCCATTAATATCTTTATGCCTATGAGACAAGTGGCATGTTATGAATATGGCAAGAGTTCAAGGGGCTATAGTGGGGTGTGAATATCCTGAGGGCAGAAACGAGTAGCAAAAGGAAAATGTTCCTCTGGTTGTTTGTGCATAGGCTGTATTTACTCCTCTTTGTGATAATGTGCCATTTGGATTTTATATTATCAGTGGCTCAAGGGAAACACTATATGAGCATAACAATTAATTGTATCTTTTAAACTGGAAGAATATGCTAAGTATGTTGTCTCTTAATGCTTTTATGAATATTTATTTAGATAACTTGTAATTATAAACAATACCACTATCTGCCTTACCTTTGTGGCTTCTCATTTTGACAAGAAAGAATGTGCATTAGTCTACTTACACTTCTCTTTATGCAAATCATTAGCAATGAGAAATGATAAGCTCATTCTGGCTACTCTAATATGGGTGATCAATAATTAATACTTGGAAAACATAATTTGCTGGTGCATTTTTAAGACATTGTTGGGTTAATGTTTTAGATAAAATTATTTCTATTTTGAGTGTGGCAAATTCACATTAAAAACATTACATATGTTCTTGGCATTAGCTGCCAACTCTGAACTTTTGCAGCAAATAGCGACAAGGTGTTAATTAAGAGAACTGCCACTCCAAATGAATAACGGAGTGCTGGAAATAGCCTGGGTAAGGCCTTGACCTTCTGCGTCAAAGTGGTGTTCCAATACTAAAGTCTCAATTTTGGAACTATGACTGCAGAATAATGAGAATATGGGAAGAAAGAAAGGATAGTGAAATCTCCATTAAGTCATTCAGCTACTCCTAATTAGTTTTTAATTACTGTTAGGCAATGTTTAATAAAAAGCTTTACAGGTATATGAAATGGGTAAAGGTCATGGTACATACCTATTGCTTTAAACTAAATGGGTGCCAACTAAATATTAAATGAGGAGAGATACTTCATGAGTCCCTTCCTAAATAATGTGAATTAAACAGCAGGATAAAAACACACTTAACTGGGCCAAGTTCATTCAACTACCCTAGGCTAGGGAAAAGAAATGGGAGTTGAAAGCAAGAGCTGTGGGAGCTGGCATCCATGGTCAATGTTAGAGCAGTGTTAGGATTTATTTCCAGATGTTTCCCCAAAGTCTAATCTGCTCATAGGTGGAACTTTTGGGAATGGTTATAGGTGTGTGGTACTGGTTCATGAGTGTGTAATTAACTGACTGATTGGTTTAGCACAGTTCTGGGTGTGGATGATGGATTTACTGCAGAGAGAAGACACAGTTTAGGTATGGGTGTTGCCACCCAATAGGTTTGTAGCCTGGAAGGAATAAAAAGGAAAAGCAGAAGGAGGCTTATTGCTTCCTGCCTACCATGTTACAGAATGTTTCTCACCTGCTGTCCCTTTGCTATGCTGCCCTGTGTTGGAACAAGCTATGAACTGAAACCTCTACAAATTGTGATCCAAAATAAACTTCTCCTCTTTGAACTTGTGGGTGTTGGGTGTTTTGTCCCAACAACAAAAAAGTAACTAAGACAGATGGCTACCTGGAATTTAGGCAAGGCCTCCAGGCAGATGTGTTTTCTTTAGCTATCTAGTTCAGGGAAGTTCAAATCTGTGACCTTAGCAAGCAAATTCTATTCCTAATTCATTCTCTTCACGATTTTATGAGGTAAGTTCCTTTATTTCATTCTATTTTCAGATGGAAAACTAAACCATGAGAGGTAAAGTAATTTGCTCAGGAATATTATTCTATTCAAGTGTCAAATATCAAGTATTAATCATAACATTCAGGGTGCCACAGAGATCCATGTGGTCACTTGTTTTCACCTGGGCTGCCGATACTGTGACTTTTATTTTTCCAGAGCATTTTATTCATCTTAAATCCTAGTCTGTGTCCAAGATCATAGAAAGATCCAGATAGCTCCACTAAACTGCAGCATGCCTGTGTGAATACACTGAGTAGTCTCACAGCAGCATTGTCAAAGCAAAAGCATATTCATTGCAATGTCAAGAAAAATAGTACTTTCTCTCCATTGTTACATTTCAGGATAGGGACTTTATTAAGTGAACACCCTCTCCCACAACGGTTGTAGTCTTACTCTGCTTTATGTTGCTGAAACAGAATACCCGAGACTGAATAATTTATAATGAACAGAAATGTATTGGTCATAGTTTTAAAGGCTGGGTACATCAAGTTGAAAGGGCTGGTACCTGATGAAGGCCACCATGCAGAGTCATCTTATGGCAGAAGATAGAAGGATAAGAGAGAGCAAGAGCAAGACAGACAGGCAAAAGGGGATCAAACTCATTTTTTAAATAAGTCTTGCAAAGATGACATTAATCCATCCATGAGGGCAATGACCCCATGACTCACACCCTCCCAGCGTGTCCACACTCCCCAGCACGTCCATATTGAGGTTTTAATTTCTAACACATGAGCTTTGGGGAGCCCATTTAAACCATAAAAGTTGCCATGGGAGATTAAACCAATGGGAAGTAGTTTCTCTGGGTCCACACAGTTTAACTTTATAGTACAGTTAAATTTGGGTTTAGGATCTTACCAGAAAAGAAAATTTTCCCAACCTTCGATAATGACCAGGGATTATAATGTAAGTTCATTGCCTATTTTCCTTAATATCTATATTTTTATCTATGGTAGGATTGCCAGGTAAAAATAAGGCAACCAGTTAATTTCAAAAAAGTTAAAATTTAAATAGGCATTGTATTTTGGTATGCTGAATCTAGCAACAATATTCTATAGTTAACTCATTAGACGTGAGAGGAAACATAAACTTTGTCTTATGGGTTCTATGATCTTGTATAGTGTAAATTCGTTTACTAGCACTAGAGCTAAAATATTGTTGTGGCTAGTACCCATGGATGGGTAAATCTTTCTCTAATTTATTATAAGCTGTACATTATAAAATGATTTTGAGATCATAATACTAAGTGAAATAAACCAGACGCAGAAAGTTAAATATCTCATGATTTCTTTTATATGAGAAATTCAAAAGCACAAATGATTTAATGGGCAAAATAAAAGATGATATGAATAGGGAAGTATATTTTATGGAGATGAGAAGGGAATGGGAGGAGGCACAAGGAATGAGAGAGGAAGGGAAGCAAAAATGATCAAGACCTGATATCTGCATCTATATCTATATCTACATCTATATCCATATCTATCTATATTTATATTGATTATATATCAACTCCCCAAAATGAATATATTTATATATTACACAATATACTGGTCAAAAAGGAAAGATCAGTTTTATTCAGCTTTCAATTATAAACATATTTGGCATTAAAGTATCATTGCTTAGCTTTTTCCCAGGATAAGACTACTGCTGTGAAAGTTTTTAGGGACTTTCCCTTATCGGTTACAATTAAGGTATCCTATAAAGATGAATTTTCTTGAGCAATAAAACTTTAAACTTTTGTTTTCCTTAGATATCATTCTGAAGTATATTTTACACTACCTGATATCAACATAATATACTCAACATGAACGACTTCCTCTACCAATGTTACCACTACCAATATAAATTCTTTTGGCCTTTTTAATATACAAAGAGTCTCTTGGTGCATGTAAGACTACTTCTCCCTCTGTAAAATGGTCTAACTTTGTAATGCTTTTGTGATTGTCTGCATGCTTTTTTCTGCTGTCCATGCTGTACCCTGCAGAGATATATCTCAACTACTGTTGAGAGTCTTAATTTAAAGAGAGTCATAGAAGTGAGGAACTGAGGAAAGCTCATATATGGGCTCAACTGTATTTGCTTTATGCCAGCTATTTTTCTTGCAGCTCGTTCTGAGGCCTGCTTGTGCTTTTGAGCCTGTGCTTTATTATTTATACGTGAACTACAGGTATGTGGAATGTAGCTCTAGATTTGTCAGTATTACTTTCCAAGATGTGTTCTATGCAGTACATGATGTTCTGTGCAGTACATCAGTTCTGTAACATGTTAATAGGTGGTCCAAGAAAAACTCCCATAATTGAAAAGCTTGGGAGGCAGTGGATTAAAAAATGTTAAACTTGGAAAAAGTTAAAATTGCTTTTAGAGGGTTGTTCATATGCTCTCAAGGATTGTAAAGCCTCAAGTGTTTAACATGGTATGTAGCACATTTTGATCCTATCTGTAAGTGAAATTGCTTTGATGGAAGATCTCACTGGACATATTGTGAAATTTTGTGACTTATAGTTGCCATGTTAGCATGGGAGTTGTATGCTGAAATAAAAATCTTAAACATTATGTAAGTTCCATTCTAAATACTTAAGGGTGAAAGGAATGAAATACGGTATGATGATTTGTAATAATAGTAAAATTAATGTCCATTTTGTGTTCAAGTCATTCCTCTTTGGAGATACTTCTTTGAAAATAATAAATAAAAGTGTCCAAATATTCAGGACATTAATTAGGGAAAAGGTTTTTGCTTTAGAAGTAAGAGTTAAATTTTTGTTTCCAAAGAGATTGAGGCAGGAAAATAGCAAATTGAAGTTAGACTGGGCAACTGTGTGTGACCCTACCTCAAAATAAAATTTAAGAAAGTGCTGGGGATGTAGCTCAGTGGTAGAGCCCTTGTGTAGTGTGCATGAGGCCCTGAGTTCAGTCTCCAAAACACACACATACTCACACACACACACACAAGCACCTGCACATACACACACATGCACAAAAAAGAAACAGAGTGAAGTTTATAAATGCTAATTCAGTAAAAAGGAGTACTGTGTCAAAGTTTAGAATCCACAAAATATACCTGTAATGGTTTGTGTTTAGACGTCCCCCAAAGCCTCATTCAATCATGGAGGCAGGCTTCTAGAGTTTGTGAATGACTCACGGTCCCATCCCTGGTTTATGGCTGTGAGTGCTACACCCAAGTGGGTGTGGCCTACATACAATATATGGCACAGAAAGAGTCTTCTCTCACACTCTTCCTTTTTTGCCCTTTTGCTCTTTTGCTCTTGTCACTTTTGGTATCTGCAGCAGCCAACATGAACAGTTGCTCCTTACCCACATTGCCCTGTCTTGGAGCCAGTTGAGTATGGACTGAAACCTCCGCAAACTGTAAGCTAAATAAATCCTTCCTTCCTTCATTTTGGGTGTGGAGTATTTTGTCTCAACAATGAGAGAAAAGTAACCAACACAATACCAGAGCTCCTTGCTCTCTGGTTATGTTCAATAAGATGATACAACTGAAGTTTAAATATAATTCAGTGCCGCAAGTAGAAAACTTCAGGAAACAGGCCAAATCACATGTAGCAGTATCTTCTGTTCTTTGCTGTGTCTCATTGCTTACTATCAATGATAAATATATGTATATGGTTTAGCATCAATGGGTGAGTTAGATCTTGGATATTTAAACTAATCTGTGTTTATATACCTCTCGCAAAGACAAATCCATAACTGTCTGCAGCAGTTTTGGACTGTGTATCATCTGGGATCTGTATGAACAGATTAACTATCATGATAACTTTCATAGTAATATGTCAGAAATGCGTCTGAAGTGTTTTATATGTATAATTCATACAATCATGTAAGGTGTAACTTTCATGATTTTCATTATCCAGATGAGAAAATCCAGGCCTACTTGTTCAATGTTGCATAGTTAGTAAGGAACAGAGATAGGATATGAACCCAAGTATTGTGATATCAGAGGCTATTCTTAATACCCATTAAAAATGAAAAGATGAGAGTTGATATTAGTTTGTAAGACTGTAACCCTATACCTCCAGAAACTTCCTATTCGTTGTCCCAAGGGAAAAAAGAAGACTTTCATCTGACTCTTATTTCTTCAGGAAGATTAGTAGATAAGTTGTGATCTCCCAATTTACAATAATGAAGTTTTGACTTTGTGGCCAGTGTCTTATTTTTTGGAGTGAAAATGAAGATTGTCAAAAATCACAGGAGTTCCATCTTCTATAATATCCTATGTCAAACTGCATAACTGTATCTTTAATTATTGCTCACTAAAGATTTCCCAAATAACCTTCACTTTATTGGTGAAATTCAGGCCCAAAGAGTTGGAAACCTTGACCAAGGATTCACAAGTGAGAAATTTCATGCATGGTCACAAGTTTATGTCATTTTCACTCTGCTTCATCACCACACAGTGTTAGTTTCTTGAGTTAACAATTTGTAGAAATGTTAAATCACTGGAATTAATTGCAACCATATTGGTTTGTCAGGTCAGTGGTGATCATATTAGAATACACAAAAATATATTCATTATATTGCCTGGAAGAGCTAATCTTACAGGTAGTTATTAAAGTAAATGGCTTCCCAGATGTACTAGGGACATATTTCCAGTAGGCACTTTTTGATTTCCTCATAGGACACCAATACCTTAATGCAAACTAGACAAACTTCATGCCATCACTGCCAAACATGTCAAACAGTGATAAACTAATACTTCTATTTTTTCTCTTAAAAACCAGCTGTTCAAGGTTGATGGGCTTGCACATTCTACTCTCTGCCCAATGTTGAATTTTTCCAAGATGTAACCATATTTCGTTTATCCAAACATCAACTGACTATTTCTACTTTTTGACCGTTGGGAATGCTGATGCCATGAATATTTGTATATAGGAATGTATATTTTCAATTCTCTTGGGTCTATAGATAGGAATGGAATTTCTGGGTTGTATTGTAACACTGTTGAACTGTTTCAAGAACTTTTCCTGAGTGGCTGCACTATTTTTCATGCCTGTCCGCAAAGATGATGAACTAAGGCTAAACAAAATTTGGAGGCTGAGAAGGTAGTGGAACCAGAGGAAATTTTTAAAAAATCTTAATTTATATTAAAATCAGTAAACTATTTGGAATCAGGGAGCTGTAGTAATAATACCTAAGACGTATGTTTATCAACTCCTACTCATCATTTTTAGGGCTTTTCATGGTACTGATACCTTAGGTTTATGTATTATATAGTAAATTCCTTGCTAGTCAGATTGAGAGTAGCTACAGATTACATTTTATAGATTAGCTCTCTTCCTATTCCAGTTCAGTCTACGTTTGGAAATATTAAATTTCTTTCATTATCAGGCTCAATTTAGTTGTTGTCAAAGTCTTTTCTGACTAACTTCTTGCTAGATATAACTCTTATTTACCTAACAACTGGTCTGGCCTTTTTGGCCTAACTTATACTGCCTAATATTGTATATGTCTTATCTTTGTAGCTTTGAGGACTCCACCACATGTAGTATGTCTGTTATGTTTTCACTGAGTATTTTCTGGTAATTTGTTTATTTAGTTGACCAGTAAATAATTAAGTGACTGGTTCACAAAAGGAGATTCTTGGACAGCGATCAGGGAATTTTACTTCTTTGAGCAACTCTTACGTGCTAGGTTCCAAAGGTAGATAAATTATAAATTAGTCCTCATTATAATTCTGTAAATGAATTATATTTTCTTGTTCTTTTGAAAAAACTGAATCTTAGTCTTATTTTCCATGATTCATTTGGCCAATAAATGACAGAGGTGAGATCTGAATCCAAATCTGACCCCACCTTAATGTAGAAATGTATTAAATTTTAAAGGTTCTCTAATACTATGTAGAAAAGCTCTTTTAAAACTCTGTACATTCTTATGCATCAGGATTTGTTTAAATACTCAGTTCTTAAAAGGAGGAGAAAGAAATATGTGGTCTTTGAGATTCTGCAATCTTTAGAGTCTAAATTTAATGGATGATGCTGAAATTTTTCTTTTTCTTAAACAAAAGTTACAGTAAAAAGATCTGATTTGAAACAGTGATGTAATTGAAGTTTTAAAATACTTTTTATTTCTTTTTACAAAATGTTAGCAATTTTGGATCAGTGTTCTGATAATCTGCCTAGTAGATGAAGTATTCACAGTAAGCAAGAATAATTGTCCTGAGTTATTAAAATATATTTATACTGCCTTGCACATTTGATTTGTCATCATGACTCAGTAAAATCTTGATACATGAATGTCATGATCAACATGATTCACATATTTATAATTTTAAAGAAGAAAGAAATAACCCTGATACAATAGGAATAAGTACTATAGGAGGGAGAATTTGAATTTGTCCTTACATTACCACGAGGTTTATGTGTAGGTCTAAGAGACCCCTTCAATCTCTCTGAAGCTATCTTTCAGTTATAAAATTATAGGGTTGGAGCAGGTGGCCTACAGGGCCCTTCCAATTTTAAGGTTAATGATTATTATAATGAAGGAATCCTACAGAACAAACACTGTACTAAAGAGGTTTTACATGCTCTGCTCTGTGTTGCAGGAAACAAGCACTAGCCTTTAAATCACTAATAAATCAGAGGGTATAGCTGCAATGTGTGAATTGAAATACTTCTTGGTCTTAATTTCTGGGTGTACTTCTGACACCTCAGGGTGGTTTAAATAGCTCTGGGTGCCCTAATGCTGCACAAAGCTCACATCACTCTAATCATTATGAAACCTTCACAGATGTGCACTGGAAAGATTTTCCATGAAAGTTGGAAAATGAAAGCTGTAAATGCCTTCCAGCTGGCATGCTTAAATGTTCTTCATTTCATTGGAGACATGTTCAGGTTAATTTCAGTTGATGACTGATCACTCATCCAAATGTTACTCAAGATAATGTGAAGCAATTTTTCTCTCTTAGTGATGAACTCAGAGAACATGGTGATTATTGAAAAACAAGCAACTAATGTTTCTCAATTGAAAAAAATGATATCATTACAAAAATACAAAACTAAATTATATCATCTTTTAAACAGAGAAGAAAGACTCAAAGTCAGGAAGTAAAAAGCATAAGGCTAATTACACACATTCATATGGCTTGCATTCTAGCTAAGTACTGAGGAAGTTAACACCTTCATGTCCAGTTTAGTTTAGGCCATGCCATTTACATCCTGATGTTCACAAAATGATGAAAAGAAAAGGGCTGCCTGTGATTACTAAATGCCAGGTATAAGCCATATGGCAACACAGTAACATGAAATTAAAAAAATAAACAAACAGTTATCACAAGATTTAACAGACTTGGCAGTTTGAGACATGCATTCTACTGCACATTGTCTTAATCTCTTTAAATTTCTATTCTAATCCTAGTTTTTCTTTTTGGCTGCATTTCAGCTATGTAATGTGAATGTAACAACAAGCAAAGGGCATGATAACAAAATTACATACCCTAAAATCTACATTCTTTACTTTGGATGATTTTCTTCTTTAAATGATAACTACTTGACATATATAACAATTCTAGGGAGAAAAACATAAAGAGGGATGATAAGCTATTCATACTAATGCATATACACAGGCAGACAAAATATGAAGTGATTTTGTAAAAGCAGAGATAAAAATAATGGAATCATAGAATATTAAAGATGGAAAAGATCTCAGAGTTCTTTAGATGCATTCTCTTAAGAAGAGGAATTGAGACAGAACTGTATGAATTAATTTGCCTCAGAGCACACAGGAGTATAGACAGAAATGGTTCTAAAACTTAGGCCCACAGGTTTCCATTCCAGTGCTTTAAAATGCCTGTTTCTTAATGTTTATACAGCTAAAATAGTGCCTCGAAAATTAAATTATTATGCTTGGCAGAGAAATTGGTTTGGGATGCAACAGATAAGCAGAAGCAGGGCCTGGAGATTAAAAACAAACCTTTCTAAGATGGGTGGAGGGAGAAAAAGGAAAGAGGATGAAAAAAGAGTTAAGATGCATTATGTACATGGACCAACTTTGCACAAAGAATATAAACATTATGTACTACAAACATGTGCTAACAAATAAAAAAAGTCTCTAACAAAATAAATATTTTGAGAAAAAGTTGAATGCTTACTAAATATCATGTTGCTTGGTAATTGAATTAGTTGATTATCCTGATCAGTCTACTCATCAAAGTTTTATGGTATCAGATTCATAGACAGTTCACCACTCTTCTATCCATAATTATAAAACATTCTGCATAGTCTGATGAAGATTTTCTCCTCTGTAAAATAGGTCTATTTGATTGAAATGTCCTTTCAACTCCAATATATTATGGTTTTAAAGTACCTTATTCATACTTAAGCAAAGGACTCAGAACAAAAGAATACATCACGTTTTCTCCTTTTTACAAATTATTTGGAACTTTACTTTGTTTCCAATAGCCTTTTGAAGCTGTGACCATCTAACTTCATGGAAGTTCCAGATTTAACTTTTGCTTATTTAGAAAAGGCATTGTTATAGTTTTGATCAAATTGTATTTTTCATTAAACATAGTTTTATAACTGCAAGTTGCACCTCGATATTTTAGAACATCATTTTCAATACAAATGTTCAGAAATTTTCACCTTTTACTGATTCACTGGCATCTCCCTAAAACTCACACTTAAATGTATGATACAACACAGCCTTGAGACTATTTGGATCTGTGAAGTTTTTTGTACATTTGTTTGAGTTGTACGTATTTTTTAAAGCATTTAAAACTAAACTATTCTAGTTGAGAATGCACTAACCTTTTAAAAATCTCTCTATAGTTTTACATTTAAACTTCATGATTATAACTAATTTCAGGCATGGAAGAACTGGGAAGACATTTAATAAAAACAGAGATACAAACTCAGGTGATGTAACTTTTAACCTTAGGTAATATAACTTACATTTAAAGCAGAGTGAAAATTGTGCTTGAAAACTTAATGGTAAAGTTAGATCTAACTTAAATGATTTATTGGGAAGCATTTTCTCTTGATTGAAATTAAAGAGAAATGATTATTAAAGAAAACAATAGGAATTATGATAAAAATTTATCACTGATTTTCAAGTCTATTCCTTTCA
>RJWM01035894.1:0-18565 GCA_004363535.1 Dasyprocta punctata | reverse complement strand
AAAAGGAGAGGGGCAGGAAGGGGGATTAAAAAAATTGATGGCAAAAAAATGGAAATAGAGCTTTTACAAATGGGCAGGGGATCAAGAGTTGAAAGGAGGATGCATGAAAGGGAGGGTAAGGAAGGAGAAAACAAATTAAGATGTGTTATGTATACGTAACAAGTTCCCACAATAACTGTAATTATTGACTGCAAACATGTACTAATAGAAAAGCAAATACGATGAGTGTACACTATGCTTTCAATAAATCAATGATGAGTTTAAGGGTTCCAGAATCTTTTTCAGCACTATTGCCAGTCCTTTGGCTATTTGTTTGACTCTTGATGTAATTTTGTCTACAAATTCATAGTTGTCTACAATGTCCCCTAGAACTCCGGGTTGGGCACGTTCCAGTCTAGCAATGTGTTTCACTTTCTTTTGTCAGGCAGGCCGAGTCCATCCCTTGCATTCATCTTTCTCAGGTTTCACATATTTCGATTGCTTGCTTCAGAAGAAAACTTGTATTCAAATATCCTCATCCGTAAATGTGTTAGCATTTTAATCGATTCTCTTTACTATCTTTTATTTAGCCATATACTCATTTTTGTGAGTCTGTCTGATTCTTTGGCTGGCTTTCTGCCAATGGTAAATTTAAAATGATTACATAAAAAGCCTTTTAAACTCTTGTACATTTATTTATATATTTAGCAACCTTTCAACTCTTCCAAGTATTTTTGACTTTCATGTGACCCTTCTAGCCCTTAGGGCAGCATTTAATAGTGCTTTACTTTTGCCCACTATAAATGGCTCCATAGACAAATTGGCAAAAGAAACACTATGTGTTCGTTATGCATGCTTACTGTATGTCCCTCCTCACCTCACCCCTGAAACAACTCAGTGCTTCATAGTTCACAGTAGCATTTGAAATGTCTTTGATATGTCCTGGGTAAAGTACCAAATTCACTTTACTTGACCTTTTTTTTTCCTTCACATGAACACCACAGTGGCTACTGAATTAAGAGTTTGTTTATTTGTATTTGGCCTATATTTACTACTTTTCAATGTACTATTTCACTATTTACCTATTTATTTACATTTTGTTTTTTCCATCTGGATTGGTTGGATCCCGTGTCCCCCCAAGGACTCATGTAATTTGGATGGGGCTGAGTCTGGCATTTGTGATTGGTTTGTTGTCTAGTGCTGGGATTGGCAATGTGAGTGCTGTACCCACCCAGGGGTGGAGCCGACATCCTGTGTAAGGGCAGGAGGAAGCCTCTTGCTCTTCCACTCTCTCACTCCCCAGTTTTCCTTGCTGATTGGTGGCCACCATGAATGGCTGCCCTGCCACGCCATGCTGTCTTGGAGCCAGCTATGTATGAACTGAAACCCCCCAAGAACTGTAAGAAATAAACATTTCTTTCCCTAATTTTGGGTATCAGATATTCTGTGTTGGCAATGAGTGAAAAGTAACTAAGACACCATTTATGCTTTTCCCATTATTTTTTGACTAGTCTTTGAAATCCATGTTGAACATTTCTAATGATATTTACTTTAAACAAAAGTTTTGTTCTTTACTTAGCTTCATGTACTCTGCATACATTGACGTAATTATTTTAATATGTTGTCAAAAATACTGCTTTGGAAGTGGTTATTATGCCTTCAACTTTCTTTTTGTTCATCTAATAGTTCATGTGAGGTTTTTAAGTTTAGTTCTTTTTGATAGGGAATAAATAGGTAAAATTGTGTTCAGTATTAACATAGTTCCCAGTTAGCCTACTAAAAATCAGCTTTTTGTTTTAAAATTTTGTATCGAAACTTTTGGTTGTTCTGGATGCTTGCTGTCTTCACGCCTGCTCTTTCTTCTTGGAGGCTGCCGCCCAGGCATCTGCGGTCTGTTCTCCTCCCTTGCTGCAGGTCTCTTCTCAGACGCCATGTTTGTATTAGGCTCATTACTGCTGCTACACTTAATTGTTTTTAGATGTGTTTCTAAAAATCATCTGAGCACTGAACCACAATACTTACCCTGTTCTCTTCTACTTCACTTTTGTTTTTTGTGTTCTTCAAATTAAGACATACTATGTATTTTAGATTTTCCTTTTGCTTGTTCTCCCTTTCATAGAAAGCAAACTCTCTGAGGGCAAGGGCCTCTATCGATTTTGTCATCACTTTATTTCTACTGTCTAGAACACTATGACAAATTTTAAGTGCTCAATAAATTTTCCATTGAATGATTACATATAATAATCTCAGTAGATGCAGGAAATGCATTCTATAAAATTCAAAATTCATTTGATACAAAAATCAGAAAACTGTGATTAAAAGGTATAGACATTGTATAATCCTAATAATACTAATGGTGAAAAGTCCAAAGCATTCTTTTTAACAATTAGAAATAAATTAAGATACCCTTAACAAAGCAACTTTTCTATGTAGCCTTATTATAAATGTGCTAGCTAAAACAATAAGAGAAGAAATAGAGTAAGACTTCTTAGTAATGGAGAGGAAAAAAATGCTATTAATAGTCATAGCAGACATTTTTGCCCATGTAGAATCCCCCCAAAGTAAAATAAGAAAAAATAAAAATTTATTGACAAAGTATTTAGAATGAGTAAAAGAGGTTAGTAAATATGCTGCAAACAAAATCAATATTTAAAATCACTTGTGTTTCTTTACTCTGCTACAAATATTTGGTAAAGATAATAAAACACTATTTTTAGCAGTATCCAACATGAGTAACTAATAAAATTAGGCAAGGCCTCTATAGAGCAAATGATAAAACAAGATACTTAAGAAAATTTAAATCAGTGGCAAAATAAAAACCATATTTATGAATAGAAAATCACAGCTCATTAAGGTTGTCTTAGACATTTTACAGAACTAACGTAAAAAAATCACTTATACCTCTTTCTATTGATAGAACGTGTAAGCTAATTCTTTACTGCAGATGGAAGGGTGAATGGGGTGTCTTAGTCTATCCTGTATTAAGACTTAATAGTATAAACCTATAGAAATCAAAACGTTATGGTATTGTGCAGAAACAGAAAAACAGATGATTAAAATAGAATGTAGAGGCCAAGAGCATACATTTGTGGAAAATTCTGCATAAAGACATGGCTCTGAAGATAGGTAGACAAAAGAAAGACTGCAATAAATGGCATAGTGACTGTTGGTTATTTTGTGAAAATAAAGGACACTACCTCACATCATGCATAAAAAAATTAATTCAAGTTGTAAGACAAATCCAAAAGATCATTAGAAGAAAGTATATAAGAAAATATTTTTTTGATCTCAGGTAAGAAAAATTTAAAAACAAGACACAATAAGCATGAACCATACAGAAAAAGAATTCATTTATTGCTACTCTATTCATCAAAAGACTCAAGCAAAAAATTACTCTCGTGATAGGAGTAGGTATTTATAATTGAAAAAGCATAAATAAGAAACAATGAGGTCCATGTTTAAAAAAACAAATGAACAAAAAAACAAACGAAAAAGTGTTATCCCAGACAAAGTCAGCAAGGGACCAGAAACGGTACCTAAAACAACACAGAGGGTCACATATTATAAGAAAATGCACGATATCATTATTACAGCAATTTAAACTGCTGTGAGACACCATTTCTCAGTCAACATATTGGAAAAGCTGAATTCAATAACTGCAATAGGTGCAGAAGCGAAGAAAAACTCATAGTTACACATGCGCTGCTGGAGAGGAAGTAAGTTGTTGAAACCAATTCGGAAAACACTTTTTCTTTATCTTGGCAACTTGAAGCTACACTTTGGCCAACCATTCCTAGCTATAGACTCTGCAGAAACTCTTATACCTTGTATAAGTGAGCTCTTTGTTTTTGTGGTCAAAATATCTGACCTACACAACCTGAAGGAGAGAGGTGCATTTTGGCTCCTGACTTACACACGAAATGGTATGGCAGAAGAGTGTGGCAGAGGATCCTTCCTCAGGTGGCATCCAGGAGGTGGGGAAGCAGGAAGAGTCAGAGAGATAGAACGGGGCTGACGACAAACGTGTCCCCTTCCAGCCTATACCCCTGGTGACTGATTTCCTCCAACCAAGTCCCACTTTCTAGCAGCATATTCTGCTATGCACTCATCATGGCCAAATCCATGATCTAATTACCTCCCTAAAGTCCTATCTCTGTACTGATGAGCCTTTTGGGGGACATTTTTTGATCAGAACCGTAGCATTCATCTCTACCAGATAACCACAATGTTCTCATATTTGTTAAAAGTTTTAATAGACTTTTTGTGAGCAGTTATAGCTGCATGACTACATCAAGCTGAAAGCACAGCAAGTTCCCATTTATGCCCTGCCCTTCCACACAATCTTCTCCTGCGCCACAGCGGTCCATTTAATGCAGACTGTGAACACTGATGCATCATTGTTACCCCACGTTCGCATCGCACATCAGGTCCACTTTTGCTATTACCCTCATTATGATAGTAATGAATATACAAAGCTGCATGTGTCATAAACAGGAGTTTCTCCTGCTCTGATACGCTCTGTTTATTCATCCCTCCCACCTTTTCTTTCCATTGTATCAGTCAGCTTTTCTTCATTGTGGCCAAATATCAGAGAAAAACAACTTAAAGGAGGAAAGATTTCTTTTGGCTAATGGTTTCAGTTCATGCTCAACTGGTTTCTTTTGCTTTTCCTTTTTCCTGAGGTGAGGCAGAGCATTATGGTGAATGGGTGTTTTGGAGCAAAACCACTCACTTCTTGGCAGCCAGGAAGCAGAAAGAGAGAGAAAGAGCCCGAGAAAAGGGATCAGGAGTCTGACATAGTCCCCAGGGTCATACTCCTATGACCCACTCCTTCAACTAGGCTCCACTTCCTGTTTCTGTTATCTACCAGTAATGCCATGGAGTTATGATCCCCAGATGAAGTTAAGTCCTTGATGACTCAGCCACCTCTCTGGGTCCCACCTCTGAACGTCGTTACATTGGAGATCAAGCCTTCAATATGTAAGTCTCTGGGGGACACTTTATCTTTAAACCATAACACAGCTAAACTCTAGCAGTACTAATCATGGATCCATAACTTTGGCTTTTCTAGAATGTCATATAGTTTTCGTAGAGAATGTCGCTTTTTTATACTGGTCTATTTCATTTAGTACTATGCCCTTAAGGTCAGTAATATGCTTTTAGTAATGAATGAGGGTCCCTTATTCCTTGTCTTGATCAATATTTGGTAATGTCAGTGTACAGATTTTGCCATCCTAGTAGGTAAAATTATTGCTATTCATGGTGGAAAAGCAACAAATAATATAATAACTGCAAATATTTATAAACAGAATGATTTTAAATTTTGAAAGTTTCACATATATAAAATGGAAAAGAAACTATATATGCACATTATGCTAAAGTCGCTTTGGTACTTTTGATTTTATTGTATGATTAGGTAACATGCAGCCAATAAGAATACAGGGTGAAGCATACGCTGGATATATCTGTGCTATTTTCACAACTTTCTGTATATCTGTAATGTTTTCAAACTAAAAAGTTACAAAAACAATTTAAGAGTTGTTTTCTCACAGATGAAATACTATCAAGCTATGAAACCAATGAGCCGTTGATGAAAACCACAGGGCCACGTCTCAAAATCATCAGATGGAATACAGAAAATAAGTCATGAAAAAAACAGATACAGCCTAAATCACAAAACTTACAGTCTAAATCGTATATTAATTTCAGATAAAGTGTTACAAAACCAAAGTAAAGGAAATGAATTGTAAGAAAAAAAATTGAAGACAATTTTTTTTCTTGAGGTGGTGGGATTTTGTTTCCAGAAGCTTTTTTTAGGTCCTTGTAGTATGTTGGAGAAGAATTCTTTCATGCTTATAACAGGGGGAATGGGAAAAGGACCATTATATAATATGCCAGAGCTTTCTGTTCTTAACTAGATCTGTCCTCAGGAGAAGGTACAGTGGTACCTTGGTCAATGAACTTAATTCTTTGCAAGATTCTGGTTGCAAACTAAATTGGATGAGAACCAAATCAAATTTCTCATAAGGTCAACATTGAACCTAACCATTGAATTTGATTTGGTTCTAGTCCAGTTCAGGTTGGTACCAGAATCATGGAAACAATTAAGTTCATGAACTGAGGGACCACTGTATTTTAAAGAGCCTAACTAGTTGGAGTTTTATGATAGCATGACATAACTTTTTTTATTAGCACATGTAAATCATACCCAGTAGTGGGTTTTAGTGTGACATTTTCATGCATGCATATGACATACTTTGATCATATCTTCCCTTTTTGGGTTTAGAGGGAGAGGTTTCTCAATACTGTTACATGCAATTCTGCACTTGTCCTCTTTATTATTCACTTAATGGAGTTGAAAAACTTTGGTCCACATGAAACCTGCACATGGATATTTATATCACTTTTGTTTGTAATTGCCCAAATTTGGAGACAACCTTGATGTCCTTCAGGGAGTGAACGGATGTACTGTGACACATCCAAACAGTGCAGTATTACTCAGCGCTAGAAAGAAATGAGCCATTGAGCCATAAAAATCCATACGGAAGCCTTCACATGTTCCCACTGGTGTGAACCACCTGTGGTACATAGGTACATACATTACTGTCTCTTTGAGTGGCTTGTGCCACCCACTGGGACCGTCCCGTGCTGCCTGATGAGACACTCATGCATGTACTCCTGGGAGTTCAGAGCTGACTGGTGGTGATACATACAAATTATGGCCTTGGTGTGAAATGCATGTGACTCAGTGAGAGAAGTTAATCTGAACAGTACATAATATATGATTACAACTATAGGACATGCTGGAAGAGACAAAACTACGGCATTATTAAAAAAATATAATGATTTTCAGGTGTAGTGGGGAGGAAGTGATGAAGAGGTAAAGCCCAGAGGATCTTTAGGGTTGTGAAACTAAGTTCTGTAGATTCTGAAATAATGGATACATCATGAAACGTTTGTCAGTACCCATAGAGTGTACAGTAGCAGGAGTGGATCCTGGTGTGAACTGTGTCTTTGGGGTGGTAGTGATGTATCAGTGTAGGCTCACTAATGTCAGGTATGTAACAGCGTGTCTGGAGGGCCAAGGGGCACATGTGTGAGGTGCAGTAGGTATGTGAGGACTCTCAGTATAGAGATTATTAGTTAAATGGAATCATGATTTTTACTGAAAAGGATAAATGGTTAGAGTTCAGTAGAATTAAGCAGTTTTTGATAGAGCACAGAAGTAGAGTGTCTAAGAGGAGAGTTGGTTCTCGTTTAAGTTCGGATCTGTCTCTAACTTCGGATCCACTGGTGATGAACTTCCGGCAGGGTGACCTCTGGCTCAGCAGCATCAGGGCTGTGGAGATAGTAGTTAGAAGTGTAAATGTTCAGCCCTCGCTATAGTCTAGACCTATTGAAATCCTGACAGAAGGGCTGCTGTGGTTTTAACGTTCATGTCCCCTCAGAATCTGTCTTGAAAGTTACTCCTCAGCAGAACAATATTTATTGAGAAGTGGGGCCTTCAGGAGTTGATTAGGCCATGGGGGAGCTGCATCCTATGGATCGGATTAGTGCTTTGTGGAAGGAGGGAATGAGCTTAGGTACTTTTTGCTCTTTCACCTCTTCTGCCAGGTGAAGGCACCACGTCAAGGTGCCCTCTTGGATGCAGACAGCGGCCTTCAGCACCCCATCACTCTGCTGGCAGTGGCACCTTAAACTTCCCAGCCTCCAGAACTGTGAAGAGTGTATTTTTGTTTCTGCAATCACCTACTCTCTGGTATTTTGTTATAGCAGTAGAAACAGAGAGAGATAGAGGCCCAACAATCTGTATTTTAACACAAGCTGTCCAGGAAATTTTGATGTGCACATGCTTATGGGAGCCATTATAAAATCCAACTTTCTCATTTTTAAAATTAGCAGCTGGGCGTGGTGGTGCACACCTTTAATCCCAGCACTCTGGAGGCTGAGGTAGGAGGAGCTTTGTGAGTTCGAGGCCAGCTTGGGCTACAACACAAGTGCAAGGCTGGCCTGAGGTACATAGTGTGACCCAGCCTCAAAAAACTAGGGCTGGGAGTTTGGCTCAATGGCTTAGGCACCTGTTTGGCAGGCACGAAGTTGTGAGTTCAATCCCTGGTGCCCCTGGTGTTGGAAAAAAAAAAGGCAGATAAAACTAGATTGGCTTCTTTTTTTTCACATGTGGTATATAAATTACTGATCACATCCAAGATATTTTTAGGTGACATAAATAGGAACACTTTAAATTTCACTATTTTAAAGTTTATCAAAAAATATACATAGCATATCAATTACTTTTAAATTGCCTTACCTTGTTACTTTATATGTGGTTTAAATTAAAGGTAAAAAGACAATTAATTTAAACTCGATATAAAATGAAATAATAAGCCAAAATGATAAGTAAGATTATTAAATATCTTAAGCTTTATTAAATTAGTTCTCATATGTTGAAGTTTCAGTTATCCTGACCTGGATGAATCTCTAAAATATTTTTCATTCTGAATTTATAAGACCTGGTATGCTGTTTTTCATACGGACTTGCCTCTTTAAATTTACTTTAAAAACTCAAGCTAAATGTTAACAATTCAGGTCATGATTTTTCTGTGCTTGAAGGTGATATGGTCTATTTTTGGGGGGATACTTATCAGAGATCAAAATTTAACCATGGCTAATGGGGAGCATGGATAATTCACATGCAAATTATCCAAGTTAAATACACTGAGAAATCTGTTTTCAAAACAACATTTAATTTTAGAGACATTTTCTACCTTTCAGTATTTGTCATATTTATAGAGCAATCGGCAGATGTTTTATAAAAGGAAATGGAATGACGTTTGGGGACAGTAATAAACATACTTGGTAATTAGGGATTTATGTTTTATAAAAGTTTATGTACTATAAATAACTACAAAATAGTTGGCTGTTAAAACTGATGTTTTAAATAGCTTTATCAAGATATAATTTACATGTCACCCAGTCCACCCACTTAACGTGTGTAATTCAGTGCTGTTGTGTATTGACAGTTCTGCAGCCATCACCATGCGCAATTTGAGAATAGTTTCGGCATTCCAGAGAGAAGCCCCTTATCCATTAGCAACTCTTCATGCTGTCCCACACTGTGCCTCCAACCTTAGGCAACTACTTGTTTATTTTTATTTTTTTGGCTGCATGAAGTTGTCTATTCTGGACACTTTATAAACATCGAGTAATACATAGTATGTGGCCTTTTGTGACTTAGCTTCTTTGGTTTACTATGTTTTTAGAATTCATCCATGTTGAAGCATGTAGCATTATTTTATTTAGGTCCTTTCCACTACTTTACTGTGTAAGCAATGGCACTGTGAACACTCATATGCAAGTTCTTAAGTGAACATAGGTTTTTATTTCTCTTGGTTGTGTACGTAGAAGTGGAACCTTTTAACAATTTGAGGAACTGGTTGAATATAAAAAACAATTATTGAATGAGAAATTATGATTTTATTTAAAACTATACTTTTTGTTAACTTTTAATAAGGTCCTAATATTGGTAAGAGTTTTGCATAAAATATCTCCCTAAAATGATGTTTGGCAAAAATCATTATTAAATTGCTTGTTTTGAACACATCTGTTTATAAACTGCTATTCTACTTCACAATTTATCATCATTTATCAAAAGTGTCACATCCTTCTGTGACATATTTCTTTCTCTGAATATTTTATTGCTGCCTGTATCATTTAGCATTTAGAAAAAAATGGCATAGAATCTGCTTCCCAAGCTGACAAAATCCATGTTTCATTTGTTGACTTTTACAAATTATATGTTGTTAAGCAACTGATGATAGTTTTTCTTTTAAATTTCCTATTTTAACAACAATAAAAAGCATAGTATTTAGCTGTCTGTCTGCAGCTGACACTTTGTACTTCACTGTGGTGTCCTATTTATTGTTAATAATTTGAAGTTTTAGGAGGAGATACATTTATATACTGAGTTTTTATATTCAGTATATTGCGAATATTTGACTTCATCTTACTTTATCACAATGCTTCTGAAAGGATTTTGTGCCACACTAGCTACCTTTAAATTCCTTCTTAGGAAAAGTCTTTACACATTCTCTTTGTTACATCTACTTACAAAATTAGGTCGGAGGACTTTGTTGTCAGAAAGAATTGTTCCTGACTAAAAGGAAACAACTAAGTTCAGTGAATAGCTGGGGTAATAGAAACAGAAGTGACAGGGTAGAAAAAAGATGCTCCTCAGGGAGAAGAAAGAAAAAAATACCAATTGAGACTTGAATGGATTAGATTTCTTTATTGACAGAGCAAATTAAGCCTTTCGTTGCTACACTAAAGAAAACCCAAAATAGTAAGACCACAGAAGGAATTCAGTGTCCTTATAAACAGAACAAGTCACATCTCTCATCTCTGAATGTAGAGCTGTAGGGTTCTATAGTTACATCAGCTGAAATTATTTCCCCATTGTATTTCTGGTAGCAACCATGCCCTACATATAACATAATAGAGCAATGGGTGTTTATAATGAAGAGGCAGAGTTTCATGGCTTGGTCATATGGGGAGATAGTCTCTGAGACTGGGTTTAATGTGTAGAATATTACAGGTGACCTAGGTAACAAGAAAGTGGAAGAGGGGTAGAGGAATCGGGATTGTATAGAGGAACATCAGGGTTTCTCTCTGATCAACCTTGTAGGGAGCTTTAGAGGTGAGGTGGTTTATCATTGTAGTCCCATGTTGGCCAAGAGAGCCAGGCATTTCTGTTCTGCCTCCTCCAGTGAACAGATGAGGCTGTCTGTCCCCAGTCTTGGCTCCAGCATGCTCTGCAGGTCTAGCAGTTCCAGTTCCTGGAGGGGTCACACTTAGGACTGTCCTTTGAGAACATTCCTAATGGCAGGGCCAAGAAATTCTTCCTAAAAGGTTTATCCCATTGGTGCTTCTTGGACTTTCACTAAGCTACATCTCTGACCATCCTCTTAACTTTAGAAAACCTTTTTAAAATAGTTTCTGCTTATAAAAGTGGAATAATTAGATAAAAGTGTGCATTCAGTATAGGAATGATAAAATATTTATTTTACAGCTTTATAAATAGACATTACAAGGAGCGGTAAATATGGTGAATGTTTAAATTATAAGAATTTATTGTAGTAACTGGCATATTGCCATTTATCCCCCTCAAAGTTTATCCCTTTCTCTTCACACACACATCCCATCGTTCTTGCCACTTTCTGAAGCATTTATGGAAATCCTGTTTTGTGTCTCTATGAGGTATACAAAAACACGGTGAATGTTCAAACCGAGCCCAATTCAGTGGGAAGGCAGGTTAGGGAAAACTGCATGTGTCCTCATCCACCACGGACCTGGCACCATGCGACTTCTGCCTCTTCCCGAGAGTCAAAATGGCCTTCAAAGGGGAACATTTTGAATCAACTCTGGACACAATGACATCCAGGACAGAGAAACTAAAGATATGTATGAAATACTACTTTCAGAACTGCTTCAGAAAGTGGCAAGAACAATGGGAAATGTGTTTGAAGTGAGGGCAAATATTTTGAAGGGCATTAATGGCAATGTGTATTTAACTGTAATACAATTTTATTTAAATACACTATCAATCACACCTCACATGTGTGCTGTGGTTTAAATGTTTGTGTAATACCAAAAATTTCATAGGAGAGACTAGTCCCCAAGTTATATATAACAAAATATATAAAAATACAACAAATTACCATAAGTTTGGCTTAAAAATAACAAGAATTTGTTACCTGTGAGGTTCCAGGAGGTCAGAATTCTGAAGTGGTTCTCACGGGGCTAAAGTGAAGGTATTGGCAGCAGTGTTTTCTTTTCCAGAGCTGCTGGGAAGAGTGTGATTCTTTTCCTTTTAGAGCTTCTCTGGAAGGTATCTGCATTCTCTTTCTCTGCTTTCAAAACCCACAAAGTAGCCCCTTCAAGTTCCTCTCCCTCTGTCTTCTGCCTACACTCCTCCATTTATAGGGATCTTTGTGACTACATAGGGCACACCCAGATAATCCAGGGTAATTTCCTTGGTTTAATATCAAGTGATTAGCGATCACGAGTCCCTGTACAACCTTACTTCCTGCTTGCCCTGTGACAGAACGGAGTTGCAGGTTCCTTGGATCAGGATCCCCGTATCTCTGGTTACTGCTGTGCTGCCTGTCACAGCTAGTTTGCTACCAGTTTCTGCTTCCTGTTCCCATAATACCAGGTGAATGAGAAAAGAGGAAAATTGATGGGTAAATATTTCAATTTAGTAGATCATGATTGTTCTTTCGTTTCAACTGTAGGTTAATTTTGCTCAGTAAGAATTTATACAAGTACCTTGTTTTGAAAAGTGTTAGAGAGATTGTACATGTTCTACTTTTGACAGCTTTTCTGGACTGGATCTTATGTGGAAATGTGACCATTCCTTTCTCTTTCTCCTTTTTCTCTTGGAGATCTTTAAATGTGAGGGCTATCTTCTTTGCTTTTGCTTGCCAAATAGTTCAGTGAATATTTATTAAACATCTATTATTTACCAGTTATTTTGAAGTGTTTGTAACATATTAATAGTCAAAAAGAAATAAAAACTTCCAATTCTTTAGTGGAGAAAAATATTCTAGATAGAGAATATGGTGAATGGAAAAACAAAAAAAAAAAACAACTAGAACAAATCAGGAAGTTTCAGGAGTGCCGGAGACAGGGATTGTTTGCACATTTAAATAGGTTATCGGGATAGAACTCATTAGGAGGAGGATATTTGAGTAAAGACTTGGGTGAATTTAAGGAGTTGTTCATGGGTGTCACTCTGGCTTCATTAGAATGCTGTTTGAATAAAGACTTGGAGGACCTTAAGGAGTTAGTCATGTGAGTAACTGGAGAAATTGTATAGGAGACAGAAGGAACATCCACTATTAAGTTCGTAAGGCAGGAAAAGTGTTAAGACTCCTCAGGTGACAGCAGGATGCCTTTGACCATGAAGCTGAACATAGTCAGAAGGGAGCTGAGGCTTGGAGTAGGGAGATTGTCCTATTGAAATGATCCTCGAGAAAGAGGGAGGGAGGGAGAGATAGATACAATGTGACTGCAACTCAGGCAGTGAATGGTGAACCTTTTAGAGATGAGTGCCCAAACTGACCCAGAACTCACTTTATTGATCACAAAGTACCAATACTGCTATTAAACCTGAATACTGAAGCTTCAGTGTAGAAAAAAATAACTCATGCCTTAACACCTCTTACCTTAAAAACAAATAACTCACATGGAATAGGTTTGCCATCACTGGGCCAGGGGAATAACGCTGAGAGGGCCGTGAAGTTGGCACATTCCACATGTGCCTCGCAGATGGAGTCAGTGAAGTTTGTTGACAAGTTGGCTGTGGACTATGACAGAAGAAAGTACTGAGCGTGAGTTCAGGGTTACACTGCAATTAGCTAGAAGGATGAAGTTGCCATTGCCTAAGATAGAGAAGGCTGTAGGAGGAGGAAACTTGGTAGAGAAGAGCTGGAATTAATGTTATTATGTGAAAACTTTGAGATTTTAGGAGGCTGTGGCTGTAGGTGAATGGCACAGCAGTTGCCTAGCATACATAAGGTCCTAGGCTTGATCCCTAGAACCATGCAAAAGAAAAAGACAGCCAACAGCAGATGGATGCTCAAACTGGCAATTCTATGTATAATTCAGTAGTTTGGGAAAAAGATCTAAGGCACAGAAACATGGAAGCTATCAGCAGATAACAAATGTGATGTTAACCAGAAGGCTTGGTGAAAAATTTCCAAAATGAGCAAGTGTAGACCCATAGCATGTGTCTTAGTTACTTTCACTCATTGCCAAGACAAAATACCTGATGCCCAAAATTAGGAAAGGAAAGGTTTATTTTTTACAGTTTCTTGGGAGTTTCAGTCCTTACTTAGTTGGCTCCAAGGCAGTGTGTCATGGCGGGGCCACTGTTCCTGGCAGCCGCAAGCAGCAAGGTGCACTGGTGAGAGAGAGAGGAGGCACCGGAAGTGCAAGAGGAAGACCTGCCTCATTTACACTGTATGTCGGCTCCATCCCTGGGCGGGTACAGCACTCACATTGCCAATCCCAGTGCTAGACAACAAACCGAACACACGCAAGTGCCAGACTTAGCCTCATCAAAAGTATGTGAGGACTTGGGGGGACATAGCATACCCAATACAGCACATAATAGATGCTAACTAAACCAAATGACTAAGTGAAACCTACAAATGACAAGGTATGAATGCTTGAGGATGCGATTGAGGAGTGTGGACTTTCCAGCACTTGGAGACTGAGGTGTCAGAGGAAGCCAGCAAAAGTTCCCAGTGTACTGCTTGCCAGCAATGCATGAAAGATGTTTATTTAGTGGATAAATGCACGATGAAGTAATAGATTAGCCCAAGTCAATGGCAAATTATATTTATCTCCACAGAATAATTAAAGGGAAAATACAATCAGTTGGACCTCTTCCACCAGTGAATAGGAGGGAATCGATTAATGGAAATTAAAGTAAAAATAGAACCATTTCTTTCTGTTCTATAAATGTGTTGTATGTAAGAAAAATAGTGTGTCATTTATTCTAATCAGTTAAAGTGATTTTCTTTCAAAACAATTATTTCCTTTTAATCTTCATGATACTTAATGTGTTAGGGTGGTTAGTTCTTCAAGAAAACATGTGGAATTATTTCTTCTCTATTGAGATGAATCTAATTTTTTTAGTCATTATTGATAATGTTTGAGAATGTATTTCAGAATAGTGATTCTAAGAAGTTAAACTCCTTTTGGAAGTTATCCCATACATGGACCTGTATTCCCGATGTGAGATTATACAAGAGTTTCAAAGTCAGCCTGCACCACTTGTTGATGATTATCATTCCTGTGATTTTGCTTTCATATATTTGATAATTTCTAGTAGAGTTTTTGGAATTCATTGTGATCATAACTGGTGCTAAAGGTGATTTAGAAATTGAATTGAGTATAGATGACTTAGTAATTTTCTTGAGGATTTTATATTCTTGATGAACTGTTAAAACATTTATGTAAGTGTGTGTGTCAGCAACCCAGTGGAGCAAACGTACAATGATATAATTGCAGTTCTGTTTAGCTCCTATCTCTGTCCTGAAGGAGATTTATTAACGAGCGAACTAGCCGGGTGTGGTGGCACACTCCTGTCTACACTGGGAGACTGAAGATGGAGGATCCTCTTTTGAGTCCGGTCTGAGCAACTTGGAAATGTAGTGAAACCCTCTCTCAAAATTAAAAAAAGGGCAGGGATGTAGCTCAGTGCACAGGCTCTGGGTTCATTCGCTAGTATTAAGAAACCAAATGAAATGAAACAAGCAAACAAAATCTCTGAGAAAGCAGCATTATCTATGTGCCTGCATTTGGACAGAGCGGAAGAATTGAAAAGGAAGTTCACAAAAGCAGCTGTTTTGAAGCAGATGAAGGATCTGGGGCTAGGATAGCTACTATGCTTGAATAGTCCTGCATATATATTTTTGAAGGGAATGTCATTTTGGTCATATTGGGCCTGAGCTGGCAATGAGACATAGACGGCTTTGTGTTGGGAAGCAGGGAAGTTTGCTAAGGATTGAAGAGAGCCCAAACGGGCTGAAGCAAATAGTGAAACACGTAAAGGGCTGAAATCTAACAGGAAACAATTTTTACAAGCTGATCTTCAACCAGAAACTTCAGTTTTTCATGAAAAGTTTGAGACTCTGAAGATATAAACTTGGTCAGATAATTACCCAATATCTTAAATATTTAACCTCAGGGAAATTATGTGAGGTGTGTTACTGCTTCTTGGTTTTGTTTGTTCCGAAAGGCCTTAGTTAGTTGTTCCCACTGCATCAGCCTCTCCAAATGCTGGGATTAGGTCTCTGGGACAAAGTTTATAGTCCTTCCATGGATGCTCTGTGCCACAGCTTCTCTGCATTCCCTTGCTTTATTCAGGGACTTAAAGCTTTATGCCTCCTGTCTCGCTGCAGAGTGATTCCAGATCTTTGGGAAAATAGGAAATGGCTTATCTTCTTCTATCAGTTGTCAGGTGGAGAGAGATGGTCCTTGATTTATATGTAAGTTTTGTAATCTTTGAACCCTTCCTTGAAATAAAATTTGTCCCAAGTTATTTTGAGAAAACATATGAGGCATTACAATTTACATTTTCAATTAAAGCAAAGGGAAATTGTTTACAACAGGGGTGCAGAAGTTGATGCTGTTGTTTATCGTGTTATGTGCTGTTATAGACCCTTCTCTTACAGTTACTTCTCTGAAATGCAATAAAAAAGGAATGCTTTGCACCATAGCAGCCTCCATGAAATGAGGCATACGCTGTTTCTAAGACTCACAATATGTTTTCCTGATACTATGTTTGCTCATAAACATGTTTATGGTAGGTGTTGTGTGAGGCAGGGGCTGTTTTCCTGTCAAAATCCTCTCTTAAACATGGTGGCACCTGGATCTGGCAGAAGAAGCTTTTGACTACTTTGGAGAGTTTTCTGCTTTTAGGTGTTAGGAACAGTTGATGCCTGGTAAGTGCCTTCTTGATTTATGACTTGTCATTAACTACCTACTTTCAAAGTACCCAGGAAGATTACTTTGGATTTTGAGGTGGGTGAAGGTGAGCTGTAGTGACAGGCAATTCTGTGTACCATAGTGATGCCTTACTCACTAATCACAGTCATCTCTTCTCTCAAAGTTGCTGTGGATGCAGAAACAGCATACAACGTGGTGTCCGTCGTGGGTTCACCTACTGGTTTTGGCACAGAGAGCTTTATGATTTTGATACTGATACTTATCCAAGTCTGGTTAAATTATTAAATTAACACAAATTCATGAATTTTATTTTGATGTCGCACAGTGTTGTATTTACTGAGTGCCCAAACAGATAAACATTTCCATAGTGCAGAAGGCTTATAAGTGGCGAGGGAGAGGCTAGCCCTGGAGAGGGCAGAGTACGATGAGATGTGTCCTGTACAGAAGGACGTTGGGGAGGCGGTCATTCTGTGAACATGAACGTGTGATCCAGCAAAGCTCATGTTTTGTAAAACGATATCTGTGGGGGGCATTTATGACTGGGAGTCCATGAAAACATTAGTCCAGAGAGCAGTGGAGCCTAGTGACATTTGCTGAACCTATCACAGATCCTTTTTCTTTAGGTCGCTGTCCAGGGAGCTAA
Source organism: Dasyprocta punctata (assembly GCA_004363535.1). Classification (NCBI taxonomy): domain Eukaryota; kingdom Metazoa; phylum Chordata; class Mammalia; order Rodentia; family Dasyproctidae; genus Dasyprocta; species Dasyprocta punctata. The sequence goes on along the minus strand of RJWM01035894.1, from coordinate 1,428 downwards.
AGTCTATTCTAAACCATACCAGGTATGTTTATCTTGTTACTCTTTAAGTGAAATAGCCCAAATTTTGTTGAAGAAATTTTTAGAGAAATTTTTCTAATACCACTTTTGGTGATTCATTTAGCTTCTTACTGGGGAAATGTATGGAAATTTAGGCTGGGGAAATTATGTGGGAGAATTTGTTAAGAATAACTTAATTTGGATAGTTTCTGTGTACACAGGAGACTAATATTCTGTTATAAACAAAATATTCTTTTTTTTGTAGGATCAAATATTGCATTTTCCTTAAAGTAGATTTTATAGTTTGAGGATCTTTTTGTTTTAAATCAATAGCCAATAAATGTAATTAGCAATTATTTAGGAAGAATAAAATAATGGACAACGGTTGGAAAGCAAAAGAATCTTAACACTGAATTTGGAAGTTCCAAGTTACTTGGTTTTATAAACAGCATTTATCTTAGTCAACCTCTTTAACTGTAAAGTGATAAAAATGTTACTCGATTCACAAATTTCTTTAAAGGATTAAAATTAATTTGTTCATTCAAAAATATTTATTTATTACACTCTTATCAAGTGTGGCAGCATGTGCTCTTTCAGAGAATATATTTGTGTCCTGAAAAGAAGAAATTCCTGCCCTTATTGGATTCTGCAGACCGGAAGGAAGAGGATTTTCCTGGAAACGTCAGACGTGATGAGGACTTCCAAGGTGCTTGCCATGACAGTGTCAGGCCTTGCATAGGACGGGGAGGAAGAGAAATGGGACTCGTGTGAATATACCCATTATCTCATTGAATTCTAAAAACAGTTCTATAAGCTAGGTCTAATTTTCACTTTTTTTTTTTCACGGTGGAACAAACTTACACTCTTATAGGTCAGTGTTCAAATGATGTTTATTAAATAGATTGATGAGTAAATGTCAAGCTGGACCCATCGTGTAGCCCACCCAAGGTCTTCACCAAGATACTGGTGGAGGTGGGGCTAGACTTGTTCCTGACTTTAGCCCAGGGCTCCTTTCTTAGACCACACTGGCCCTCAGCGTGTACGTAGCTGTGTATATAGGGGGCAGACAGGAAGGGTGCACAGTCTTATATATTCCACCCTTAAAAACGAATGTCAGTTTACCCAAACAAATCATCTGATAATGGCAAAGACAGGGCTCCTCAGATAATCCACTTTGGTTCCCATCACTGTGTATAGGAATATTCAGCTATACCTGTAGTTTGATTCTGAGATGTGGATTTAGTGTGTTAAGTAACAAATCCAACGCTGTGGAAGTTTTTTTTCTGATAAGCTACTGGCTGTAAAAAATTTGAGCTAGAATTCAAGGCCATTCATTCAAAATTTAGGGTGTTCTGAAATAGAAGATGTACATATCATCTTGTCTAGTAAGTGAGTTGTGTGGGAGATTTTTCTTTGCAAATTGAATCATTG
>RJWM01035893.1:0-18570 GCA_004363535.1 Dasyprocta punctata | reverse complement strand
GTGTCTACTCCCCAAACTGATATACAGATTCAGGGCAATGCTATCAAAATTCTAAACACATTTTGCATACTAAAAAAAAATCTTGGACATGCATAGTGGTACATGCCTGTAATCCCAGCACTTGGAAGAGGCAGGAGGATTGCTGTGAGTTCAAGGCCAGCCTGGGCTACATAGTGAGTCTGAGACCAGTCTAAACTACATAGCAGATCCTGTCTGAAAAAACAAAAACAAACAAAAAAGAGAGAGAGAGAGAGAGAGAGAGAGAGAGAGAGAGAGAGAGAAAGGAAGGAAGGAAGGAAGGAAGGAAGGAAGGAAGGAAGGAAGGAAGGAAAAAAGGAAGGAAGGAAATCCAAAAAAATTCTACAATTTGGATAGCACTGAACTCTTGAACAATCAAAGTGATCTTGAACAAAATAATAATAATTGTAATAATAATGATAAATCTGAAAGCATTCTACTACTTCATAATATACTCCAAAAAATATGATACTAGCATTAAAACAAACACATAAGCCAATGGAACAGAATAGGGAATTCAGAAATAAATCCACAAATTTATGGTCAATTGATTTTTGACAAAGGTGCCAAGAGCACAACAGAGAATTAATAGTCTCTTGAAACACATAATGTTGGAACAATGGGTAGAAGGGTGGGATTAGACCCTTACTTCACACTGTATATAAAGTCAGTGCAAACTGGATTAAATGTTTAAATGTGAGACCCAAAACCGTGAAACTACCCAGGAAAATTTTTCAGGACACTGGGCTAAGCAATGATTTTTTGGATGTGACTCTAAAAGGACAGAAAACAGCAAAAATAAATAAATGGAACTAAATTTGACTTTCAATTTAAACTCAAAATAAAAAGTTTCAGCACTGCCAAAGAAACAGAGTGAAGAGACAACCTAAAGAATGGGATAGAATATTGACAAGCCATGTATCTACCAAAGAGATAATACTCAAAATATATAAGGAACTCAAACATTTCAACAGCAAGAAACTAAATAACCAATTCAAAAATATTCAAAAAACCTAAACAGATAGCTCTCAAAAAACATTCTATGCCAGGCGTGGTGGCGCATGCCTTTATTCCCAGCACTCGGGAGGCTGAGGTAGGAGGAGCGTTGTGAGTTCGAGGCCGGCTTGGGCTACAACACAAGCGCAAGGCCGGCCTGAGCTACATAGTGCGACCCTGCCTCAAAAAAACTAGGGCCGGGAGTTTGGCTCAGTAGCCTAAGTGCCTGTCTGGCAGGCATGAGGTTGTGAGTTTGATCTCTGGTGCCACAAAAAAAAAAAAAAAATTCTATGATCAAAAGAAAGTACTTACTATGAGTTATTATCAGAGAAATGCCAATTTAAAAGACACTATTTTATCTCTCATATGTTAGAATAACTATTAACAAAAAAGATGACAAATAATAAATGTTAAAGAGGATGTTGAGAAACGAGCATCCTTAAACCACTGGTGGGAGGGTAGGTTAATATAAACATTACCAAAATGAGCATGGAAGTACCAAAAAAATTAAAAACAGAATTACCACATGGCCCAGCAATCCTACCAGTGGGTATGTGAGTAAGGAAACGAAAGCAGGACCCTGAAGGGGCATCTGCATTCTCATGTCCATTGCAGCTCTGGACACAGTGACCAAACTCTAGAATCAACCTACGCGTCCATCCCTGGATGAATAGATTCTCAGAACTGTGCTACACGTACACAGAGAAACACTTTTCAGCCTCAAAAAAGAAGGAAATCCTGACATTTGTAACAAGAATCAACAAGAGGATAAATCCTGCACGCCTTCACGTATATGTGAAATCTCGTAAAGTTGAAATCACAGAAACACACAGTTGAATAGTGGTTCTCAGGGTCTGGGGTGGGGGAGATGTGGGTCAAGGTATAAAGATTTAAGCTAGATAAGACTGAGTTCAGGAGATCTATTGTAGAATGTAGTGACAATAGTTAGTAACAATAGATATTGTAATAATGAAAGGGAAAGAAAGTGCTCAAAACTAAAGAGCAACTGGGATAGGGGAAAGGAGAAATGGAAGAAAGGAAAAGACTATATGCATGTAGGTATACACATATAACTGTATGTATGTATAAGTGTGCAAGATAGGTAACTATACTACTAACTCTGTTAGTTCATAGAAAAGAATAGTTTGTGCTGTCATTATTTGATTGTCTGATCATTTTTATGCCTAGATCTTGTAACTTGAACAACTACTTCTAAGATAACAATATGCAATATATTAACTAGTGTTGATTTGTTGTTGTTGTTTTTGGAAATTTTGTATTATTTCCACCCTTTTTTCTGTTTTGCTTTTTAAAATAAAAAAAAAGCTAATAACAATATATTGTGTTCTTGAAAACTGCTGCATAAATTATTTGAAGTAAAACATGTTGTTTGTCAAGTAGCTCAATTTAAGGCATTCTACATTGTATGCTTATATCAAAAAACACACTGTACATGGTAAATATACATTTTTGTCCACTAAACATGATAAATAAATAAGCAATATATATATAACAATAGAATATTACTCAACTGAAATAAGAAATCTATCATATGCAACTACATGAATAAATCTTCAGGATATTGTACCAAATAAAATGAGCCAGACACACAAAGACAAATACTACATGACCCTCCCTACATGAGGTACCTATAGAAGTCAAACCCATCAAAGGAGAAAGTGTAACAGTAATTCTCAGAGACTCTCAGAAGAAAATGGAAAGTTGCTGTTCAATATGTACAAAGTTGCAGTCATGCAACATGAAAAGTTTCTGGAGAACTATTCCACAATATTATGCAACTAGTTAACAGCATTATAGTGCATACTTATTTGAGAGTAACATAAAAGTACTACAGTTCTGCAACACACCAAGCAAACTGTTGATACAATTGTAATCCAGTGACAAAGAATAATCACTGAAACAACATTTGTATTCACTTAGCTGTTCTCCAGAAATGACTCATAAACAAAAGCTAATTCTTGTCTATAGTGCTCAACATATTTTGACCATCTTACGAGTGCCGAAAAACAGCACAGCTCCCTCCATTTGGAAATTCCCTACGAGTAACAAGTCACTCTGTTCCTGGATTCCAGAAGAGTGTACAATCATGGGCTTAAATCTGGCACATCTTCATTCTCAGAACTTTTTGGCCTTCACAGTCGGGGTCGTTACCTACACACCTCCATTCCCTCTGTCTTTGCAATACTTCTGTAATCCATACATCTTACCTCCAGCCTGCAATAAAATGCTGCCCTGTCTGGTGTTCTAAATGCTGTGCAGATCCTCATGGGCTGCTATGAAACCTCTCTCCTGTCACTACTCTCAGCACCTGATTTCTCAACTTGGAATGAGGGCTGTTTTGTAGAAGAAAAACCTTAGCTCTTATAAAGGGTGGAGAAGGTGCAGGGCAAGTCTCATAGAAGTCTAAAGTATAGGTATCCCAGCCTTTGTTCAAAACCAGACCTAGGAACTGAAAAGTTCCAATACCAAGCTGCTTCTCCTATCTGCTGCTCTCACTGTGTAGGAGTATGGGCTCTACGTGAGATTGCTTAAGTCTGAAATCTCATTCCACCCTTTATTAGTCACATATTTAAGGTAAACTAATACACTTAAGTCTCATTTTCCCCATCTGAAAAGCAAATCAAAGTAAGACCTCCTAATAAGGTTGTGGTGACATAAGAGGTGTCAAGCACCTGGAATAATGTGTGCAGTGTGTAGTAAGTGCCCCCCACATGTGAGCTGTGGTATTACCTCTGCTTCTCTCTGTGTCTACACAGCATCACCCAGCTGCCATCCCAAACTATAATCACAACCACCCAGCCTGCTCCCTTACTGGCTTTTCTATTTCAGCCAAACAGAACAATAGCATGATTAACATGGGTTTAACTCTCCTCCAGTGGCTTCAGTAATCATTGGCAGTGGTAGGATTGTGAGACAAGAATTATGAGCGTGCCAGATTCACTTAGAGAACAAATCTATCTTGAACACAGTGTCTCGCGTCTACACACTACATGCTCTTGATATGTCCTGGTCACAGTTATCTGCTACTGTTTCCAAATATTGAGGGGCTAGGCCCAAATGACTTATTTCTACTCAAGGACTCTTTCCTCTACTCTGTGCTTCTAGTTACTTTGCAAGTTATTTCATCTCTCTCACTATACTTTCTCAAATATTTAATGTATTTTATGTAAGTCAGTAATCTATGTGAGCTCTCCGTGCATCTGTGACATATGGTTGCTCATGGGTGAGGCGTTCTCTCCCTGAGCTGTAGCATAGATGCAGAAAAGGGCAGTTCCTGGTACTTACCCTGAAACTTGTCCTTTTCCTCTAAATCAAACAAATGAAAGTATGCATAGTAACAGTTAAATCAAAAACAATAGGATCTTAAAACCCCTTCTGTGTTCAGGTACAACTCAAGACAAGATCATGATGCAGTCAAAGATGATCCTTATATCTATATTACAGGAATTCACTGCACTTCTCCTGTAATCTAAGAGTGTTATTACCTCAGAGATTTGGTTAACTGTCCGCAAGAGCAAGTGTTTCACATGTACTGGAAAGAATAGCAGTTGTCCTCCAGGCCATTTGAAGACTTAATAAAAACACAAGATTAACCCTTATCAGTCAATATTTACAGAATTATTGTGTAACATTTTGAGAAACATATTATTTATAATGTTTTGAGAAAGGTTATTATTCAATCCCAATCCCAGCCTACTTTCTTATTCTTAGCATTAGTTTAAGAACTAATTCATGAAATATTTTAAATATAAATTAATAATTCATTTCTAACATCTCTCAAATATTTTGGGAGGAAATAGCTGAATGTGGACTCTTCTTTCAGTCAAAAACTTTGGCCCTCTTTGCAAAAGAGTTTGACATAAAACAGACTTGAATATAAAGTCATCTTCTATCTAAATTATGAGGACAAAAGTTTTATTAACAAAAATATTTTATGGTTGTACATTATCTCATTCTAATATTTTTGCAGCTCTAATTAACCTCTCAGGCTATTCCCAGGGAGTATATCTCTACATTAATGGCAGAGAGAACAATTATTTAAACACAGGATTTCCTGTTCAGTCGCTGCAAAATTACAAGGACCTTGATTTGAAATAACTTTGATCCAAGTACTTAATAGTAAGTAATAATAGCATATATTTGGCAGACTGTAGATAAAAATGAAGGTCTACCCACAGAAATAATTTTCATTCATTTTCTATCTTATTTTAATTAACTTTTATTTCCTCTATTCCACAAAGTAAATGATATATCCTATTTTTAAGGTTATATACATCTAACCAAATATAACAAAATGTATCCTTTGAATGTCTCTATTACGAGACCTCAAGGATAACATGGCCAATGCATTCTGATCTAGATTTATTACATTTTCTAGTTCATTCTCTCTTCTGTTTTCAGACAATAACATGAAAATTGTGCTTCAGTTTGACTCTAAAAAAAAATACTATAGTGTCTTAAACATTGAGTAATATAGTTTTTACAGACCTGAAACCAACCTAGAAAAGACAGGAGCAAGCCTAGGGTAGAATTATAATAATTTAAGAAAATGAATATAGTGTAGTTCTCAGAAAAGGCTTAAATGCCAACTCACTTCAAGTACAAGGTAAAGTTTCTATAGAAACTAAAAGTAGGGTTTTTTCTAAGGTAACCAGAATTCTCAAACTATGAGCCTCAATTTCAGGCTCAACTGGCTTCTAAACTAGATGGAACTTTTCTCAACAAGGAATGCCGCAAATAAAATAATACAAAGACTTAAATGACAAATGCTTGCAATCGTATCACATAATAAGAAATCTAAAGGTAGAGAGTTAACTAATAATGACAAAGTTTGGGGACTTTCTAGGGTTCTCTTGACCTCTCCTTCTGCTTGCTATGAGACTGCTATTGTTCTAAATCTCACTTGTCTAATGGCCGGAATCTGAAACGGGGAGGGCTAACTAGTGGGAGGAGAGTATTATAGAGTATAACTTTGTGTTCATCTCCTCCTTTCTATAAAGGGTAAGGACATCTTTCCTAAAGTTCTGCAACAGGGATCTCCTTACTTCTCAACTGGCTGAACAGTCACATGGTCATGTCAAGAGTAAAAGATTAGCAGAAATGGATTACTTTGTTAAGAAAAACAAGTTTGTCAAGATTGACTCCAACTGCTTTTAAGTCTGCACAAATAAATTTAGGATTTCATTAGCATTAAAAAAGCAGTTAGTCTCAGCAAAAGGAAAAAAAAGAAATAAAGTATGAGTACATGAAATAACATGGATGAATTTCAATAGCATCATGCTAAGTGAACAAACTGATTCACATGGCCGCAAAGTATCTGATTCAAAGTATGACATTCTAACAACAAAAAAAAAGCACAGCCGGAGGGACAATGGTAAGATCAGCCATTTACAGAGACACAGGATAGAGTAAGGAGATCCAGTACAGAGAAGCATGGAGATTTTTTTTCAGATAATGCTAATGTTCTGTCTCTTGATTGTGACGATAGTTACACCTACAAATTTCTCTAAATTTGTAGAACTGTACGCGTAAAAAGGTCTAATGTTACTAAATTGTACTACACTTACATCAAAAGGAGAAAAGTTAGGGCCTTTCTACTGCAAAGATAGCCAGTAGTATGCATTACAAGTCTATCAATATTTCTCCATAAGACCCTTATTATATTTCAAAGTTCCAGCTAGAAAACCAGAAATAATTTTACTTTTTAAACACCCTTCCTCTGAAAGTAGCCTAAGCCTGGAAAATCATTTCAGTAGAGACTAGCTAATTAAGGAAAAAATCAGGTGGTCCAGAAAGTTTCTGGAATAATCTTAGCATTTGTTTTGGTCAAAATCTGTTTCCCATGGTCAGCAGCAATGTGTGGAGCCAGAGGCGGCCAGAAAATGTTCCCCTGGCTGCGTTCTCTGCACGGAGTCCTGAGAAGTTCATGGGCCTTCAGAGGACGGCTAATTAGTCCACAGCTGTGATCTCACACATGTAACAGCAGCTACATAGTAGCAGAAAACTTTTAGAAAATGTGAAGCTTACAAAATTTCATTACACAGAACCTTCCTACATAGAAAACCTTACACCTTTTATACTACCTCAATTATATCATTAGTAGTCAAGAAAGTAAAATGCAAAATGCTAAGTGCTTTCTTGCAATAGGGAAGTGCTAGGGATTAATCTTGTAAAAAGAGACTTTGGTTTGGTTTGGTTTGGTTTAGAGGCTTGGTTTGTGTTTTTGGTGTAGGTGGTATCTCTGAATTAAAACCTGAGGTAATATTGGATAGTATTTTGCACAATTTCTAAATGAGTGTTTGCTATTCCTTTAGTTCTGAAATGAAAGTGGTGTTGACCTAATGAGAAATGAACATACCTATGATTTTGAACATTGTTACCAAATATTTAAATACTGCTTCTTCATTTTATTCAGTTATTTTGGAATTTTAGAGGAAAATCAGGAATGAAATGATAAGACCAAGATAAACCAAGCAAAATGCCTTATTTTCAATAGTTTCTGAGAAAGCAACTAGACATTTCAATGAGTATTTTGTCCATTTTAAAACAATGGGCAATTGACAATACCTGTTCTAAAATCTGAACAGTGGTTTGCTGCAGCTGTACACCCATTCTCTAAATGTGTGCGTTTTTTAAGGTCAAGGGTAAAATCCCATTATTTTAGCCTTAGCTTTAGCACTCCCGAGTTTCCCAAGCTTCTGTTCGCATTGCACAAACTTCGCCGGTTGAAGATGCAAACATAATAGCTTTATGAACACAAAAGTTCTGCTGAGTAACCAGACTTAACCTCTCAAAACAAAGCATTTCTATTAAAATAACTTGTTTGGCACATCATTAGAGTTGTGCTATTATTAGTTCCAGGCAAACAGATGTCTTCCTGGATAAAATCCAACCCAGGCATCCTTTTTACTTTTTGGCAACCAAATAACTTGTTAAATTATGCTTTTTTTCCATTTCAGTAACTTTTCAGCATTAGAAAAAAGAGATGCAATCTTTCAGTTCCATTGGAACTGATTTTTAATATATGCTTTTACAGTAGACATTATAACAGTTTTACTCTTTACGATAACAAAATAGTAAGTTCCATCCTTTCTAAAAATATAGGAATACCAACTCCTGGCATTAAAAGTACAACAGCAAAATATTTATACTCATTCTGATAGCATTAACTTTTATTCTTTAAAAATTAAAAATATACTAATTTTTTTCTAAAATGTACACAATATCAAAAAGTAAAACATCCCCCAATAAAATCACCAATACAAAAGACTTTAAAATCTACCAAACACACTGCAGCTTTTTCTTCTAATCAAAAATTTGCTATTTTCCCACACAAAGACAAATTTTGATAATGTTTTCCATTGTATAAGTAATTTTTTAAATTTACCTTCTGAATGTTCAAACATTTAAAATTTAGAAACGTTGCAGATATGACTTCTCCCATTATACCTACTGACCTTCTTCCTTCCAGTAAGAGAGTACTTCTGAATTCTAATCAGCCCATGAGTGCCTACCCAGATGGCATTTTCCCAGCCTCCCTTGTCACCAAGCATAAGTGGCCAGATGACCACATTCTGGCTAGTAGGTTATAAAGAGAAGTGATGTAAACAACTTCCATGTCACTTGCTAAAGTGGAAGCTACTTTCCTCCTCTTTTCTCGCCTGTCCTCCTTTCTGAGGGCTGCTTCCAGTAAGCTAGCTTCAGTTTCAGGGAAAAGAAAAATACAAACTAGAAGAAACCTTAAATCCAGATTGACCTTAGGGACAAAAGCCACCTGAATTCCCAAAACTGCTTGCCCATATGTAGAATGTTCCTAGAGAGACCATCTGTTCTGAGTCACTGCATATATTATCTTGTTACTTCTGTTTAATCTATTTGATGCATCCATGTTTATATTGCAGTTAATCAGTATAAATAGAATATGTGAAAATAGGGATCATATTACTTTAGCTGCTATCAATCTACTTGGGGGTTTTTAATCCTTGTGGTTCAGCTATGGATGCCTCTGTCCCCAGCTGCTCTAGTTCGAATGATCCCCAAACTTAATCCCCAAAGCAACAGCATTAAGAGGAAGAGCCTTTGAGAGATGATTAGATGGTGAAGGCTCCCCCTCGTGGATGGGATCAGCATCCTTACAGAGGAGCTCAGGACTGAAGGCACCCTCTTCTGCCCTTCCCTCCCTTCTGCCATGCCAGGACACAGTGTTCCTCTTCTCTGGATGATGCATCCCTGTTTAGATCTAAAATGTTCCCCAAAAGTTTCGTGTGTTCAGACATGGGACTTTCAGAAGACTACTGGACCACTGTGGCACTATACTCGTCAGTGGATTAATCCACTGACAAGCTCATAGCTGAATGTACCAAGAGGAGATGGGGTTTGGTTGGAGGAGGTAAGTCACTGGAGCATGACTTCCTGGATGTCTTGGAATAAGGAGCTTTCCACAGTAATGCTATCTCCACTTTGGAAACAGCTGGCCATGGACTCAACCCTCTGATACCAAGAGGCAAAATAAATCTCTCCTACTTATGCTGTATTTTGTCTCTGCAACATGAAAGCTAATAGAAGCAGCAATACCATCCCAGAAGCAGAGAGAGCAGCCCGTACCAGACAGCATACCTATCGGTACCTTGATCTTGGATTTCCCAGGCTCCAGAACCATAAAAAGCAAGTTTCTATTTTTTATAAACTATGCACTCTGTAGTAATTGATTATATCTACACAAACTCATGAAGACGTCATCCTTTTACACGGCAATACAAAAAATCCAGCACTGGTTCCTCAGAATACTGCACTGATCGGACCATCATGAATGTTTAATGTTCCAGAGCTGAGATGTGGTCCATACACAGCCATAAAAACCCTGCTAAGTTTTTCCTGTTGAAGCCAACAGCAGAGCCATTTTTTTTTTTCTTCAGAGTTTAAAGGCAGTAAATTCCATGCAAGTTTAGACTATTAAGATTCTCTTGGCCACCAAGAGGGAAGTTCTCTCTAGAAATAAAAGCAACATAAGAGCAGATGAGATCAAGAAAGGAAGAAAGAGGGTGCTCTCGATGATATTAAACACCTGCATTCTGCTCTGCTAAAGCTACGTGCATCTGGGCTTCACAGCTTTATGGGCCAATAAATTTCCATTCTGTGTGAAAACTAATTGAAACGAGATCTAAGCAACTCTTTAATGTTTTGTGATTCTTTTTTCATGCTAGGAACTGAACCGAGGGCGCTTCACATTAGCACATACACTACCACTGAGCTGTCTTCCCAGCCCCTGAACAACCCGTGGCTAAACAGCTGCTAATTACAGTCATCTTAGTGGACAGAAAATATCATTAAGTCTTTTACTCTAAAAATAGCTTTTAACTTCAAAATTACCCCCCTTATTTCTAAGAATGTTGAAGATTATTGCTCCCTGCATTGTTTTTTGTTTTTGTTTTGTCAGTACTGGGGATTGAACTCACAACCTCACGCCTGACAAGCAGGCACTTAAGCCACTGAGCCAAAATCCTGGCCCTGACGATTACTGCTAATATTATCTTACATGATCCCTCAAGCCTATTAAAGCCTAAATCTGTGATGATTTTATTCCTATAATATCACCTCTAAATAATACTTCTTGCCATTTACTTCTCTGCTGCCATCCAAACACACGCTTTTCCTTTACACGTATCACCCCAAATCATGTAGTGCTAGTACACAGAACTGAATTTAGTTAATAGTATTATCATTAGAATTATAATTCCTTTCCTCTTTTTTGACAATATGCAACACCTCCACTCCTATTTTTAGCTAATGAAAGAGATGTGAAATGTTTCAAACAAAATAAGCTTTATTAAAAACCAGCCACTCAACCTATTCCCACTAAGTGAGGACTCAAGAGGCTTTGACGACCTCCAGATGCTGCCACTGCCTTCACCAGAAGATCTCCGAGTCCTCTGTGCCAGGCAAAACTCAGCGCCTTCGATTCCCACACCACGCGACCCTCCTGTCTGCCTGCCAGTGCTGTCCTTCCCAACACTTTCCTTCCTGCCTTCTTGGATTTTCGTTTTTTTCAATGTACTTTATGTATAAATAAAGAGATATTGTTTACAGTGGCAGGCAGTGTTCAGCATGAAGTTAACTCTTACTTTGCTGTTTTTGTGAGTACTGAGAAAAACTGTTCACAAAGTAATGTGAAATGGGGCAGAAGTGAATGGAAGCTATGGTGTCAGCAATACAGTTCAACTACTGAACTCTTTACAGATTATGCATCATGAGCAATCTATTATTAATAATCTCTCAGGGTGTTCAATCGTCTTGAAAGCAAACAAGCAGAAACCCCTTGACTTTCAAAATGAAGCTAGAGACATTCACTTTCTTATCAATACAAATTTTTACATTGTTTGGTGTCCCCATGATTCTACACGCTGGGATAATTAACATCAAATTAGATGTAATTTATCGTTCCCTTTTATACAGTGGTGGAACTGTGATTTCGAAGGAGAGGTGGGAAAAGAAGAAAAACATGATGTTTTCAGTGAGGTTCTCAGACTGATGAATACTGTATTAGGAAACTCCGTGTGGGAGTCAGGAGTGTAATGAATCTCTTAAAATTCCAATCCCGCGTACTTTTAGTCTTTGTGAACCTCAAGAAGTGCAAATATCTAGATTTGAAGACCACTAATTCGCTGTCTCCTAAAATTCCAACTTTGAGGGAGCTGGCATTAGTGAACCTCGAGCCGCCATGCTGTCTGATTCACACTCTCTGAATATCCGTAATCCATCCAAGTAGAGCACTCAGTCCATAGGCACGGTCTTCACTTGCTCCCCTCCTGCTTGGTCCTCCTCAGTGATACTACAGACGGGAGTTCATTCTCATGACTCCAAAGAAGCAGCTCAGGTAAGAGTCACCAACCATTTCCTAACTCAGAACTCCATAAATACCTTTCCCTCTTTTGGTGGCTGGACTTTTTCACTGCCTTTGATCTTGGTAGCCACTCCAGTTTTCCTGAAATGCACTACTCCCTAAGTTAGTGTTTTATCTTTCCTTCCCTGTTTTTCAAGACCCTGTCTATGCTATTCCTAGAATGTTGTTTTACAAGTTTTCTGCCTTTGGTTTTTTCCTCTCCCCAGTGAACAAACTCTGTCCAGGTCATCTCTCCCACTTCCCCAAGTCCCTCTACATCATTGTACCTTTTGCTTCGCTGCCTCCAACATTTCCATTAAAAGCTCATGCTTGACAACCACTACCTGGCGGATGGCTTCACTTTGCTCTCAGCTACTCTGCCTCAAAATGCTGAAATCTGACCTCATTATCTTTCCTGCCAATTTATGCTCCTTCCTGGAGTCCTAACCAGTTGTGAAAGGTACCACCTCGGTTCTGAAGTTAGAAAGCAGAGTCTTTCTCAGTTCCACAGCCTTCTGCTGCACAAGTGACCAAGTCTTGTTCATTAACTCTCACCCAAAAAACCTCTCTGTTCATGTCTTTAACCTTTTAAGAACTATTCTTGCTTCTAATTATGATGCTAGAGATAAAGGTAGATACATTGCTCACACATTTAAATGTCTGTATAGATATGCATAGGAGTGTACATAAACACATCTATATACATACATATTTTCCTTCTTAAAAGTTGTTCCATATAAAATTAAATTCAATAATTTTTTTAAGAAAACTGTTCTGCCAAACAAGAAAGAGGTCCTTAAATGTATCAGTTCACACATTTCTCTATACCCTTTCCATACAATAAGGAACAATCCAATATCCAAAAAGTCAATAGTTTCGTGTATATCTGTTTGTTATTATGTAATGAATTACTATTGTGAGTACACTAGCATTGAAAATAAAACTTTTAATATGAAAAATAGCATGGTGACATGGAATTTCCCTATGAATTTTAAGAAAAAAATTAAATGAAAATTACAAGATTATATTTGAATATTTAACTAAGGAGACATTTAAAATACCTCAGCTAAAAAAAAAAAAGATAAAGTAAAATAAAATATCTCGTCTGCAAATGGAGCTCAGTGATAAAGCACTCCTGAGTTTAGTCCCCACTACTGCAAGAAAAAGGTGTCCAAAATGCACACTTTAATACATTTTTATGTTATTTGAAATACATTTCAATATGTGATTTTTTCCTTTAAAATATAGCAAAAGTCATATTAAGCATACAAAGGAAGACAGAAATAAATATGAAATAAACTTCACAAATACTCAGCTTTTTCTGGCCTATGAAGATATGACTGCTGGGATACCCACTCTGTTTAATATAAGATGAAGCTTATACTCAAATGAATCAAGGTCAGCACAAAATCTAAGCAAATGGTACTACTTTGAGTAGACAGAGGAGGAAAAAGAAGTTAAAAATATCTGGCTTATGAATTACCCAATATACTCCCTTAACAAGAAAGCTTATCAGTCACCATGACATTCAGCATCTCAATTATAGCTCATATCCTTCAAAGCATATTTATAAATTAGACAACAGAAGGGGGAAATGTTATACTTTTGATCTTTCCCACCAGCCAAATGTGTTTCGTAACTTACTAAAGAAAAAAATCATTGACTGAGAGCCCAAAATACAGATGCAGGAAGCTGTCATGACTGTCATTCCTGTGCTGTATGAGATCGCTTTCTTTTTCTATTCCCTGGAAGTAGATTAGTACCAAAACTTAACTCATTCAAACAGTCAACATTCATCTAAATAGCTTTAGAAAGTGGGTAGGTAGTAATTATTACAACGCAGAAGATGATTGTATTTTTTTAATGTAAACTTCACATCATCGTCCTCTAGAAGATAAATAAAACCAATGATTTAACAGTTGGAGCCAAGCAGCATTCAGGTTCACAGTGTTAGGCTGCCCCCTAGTGGAATAAAAATAGACTTCTAATGCTGCTAAGAAAACTTTACATTCTAAAGATTCAATCAAATAGATTAAATTATACACACACACACACACACACCCCACAAATATGCACCAAAAGACAATGTGAACTTGGTGACCCTTTCCTAAGAAATTATTTGAAAGCAGATGCTATTGAATTTCAAATACTACCTTACCAAAGTCTATGAAGAGCAGTTTACTTAACAGCAACCAGTAAAGTTGTCTTTATTTTTATTTTAATCAAAGTTTCAAACTAAAACAGTTTAAATAATCAGTGTTTGATGGAGTAGCCTTGACCTCTACATCCACTTTCCCAGCAGCAAGTAAGAATTATTTAGCACATTCTTATTTTTTATGTCAGTGTCTTCCAGAAGCTTTAAGTTCTTCATTTGCTTCCCAGTCTAAAGTTGAGGAGCTGAGGTTTTTCTCAGTCCTCCCCTCCTATTATTCCCCTGGATGAGTTTCACCATGCTATGAGTTAGGTCACTACGCAATATTTAAAATGTCATGAATATATCAGTAATAATCATAGTAAAGTTGAGCCTTAAAATGTAACGACATCTTGCATTTGTATCTAATATTTTGTTCCCGGAATTGATCATTGTTGAAGTAGTTGCCTGAAGTATTTATGTGCCTGTGAACCAGGGTTCTTTAAATAGAAGACCCCCTGGGTAAAACTTGCATGCTAATATTTTACTAGAGGGTGAAAGTCTACGGAAGCAGTGTGTCCCCCAAGAACTGCATGTGCTCACAGGTGAAGCTACGGGCGTCAGAGCTGACCTATTAGGAGGTGGGGCCAGGTCAGAGAAGGCACCAGCGGGACAGGACCGGAAGGATATTCCCCTTCTGCACTCCTCCCTCTCCTCTCACTTCCGTGAAGTGAGCTGCTCCCCTTCCTCTGTGCGCCTCTACCACACCATCCCTCCATGCTGCCAGGCTACCAGGGGCTGAAACCAGTCTCTTCCCCCTTCAGTGGTAGGTGTCAGGTACTTCGTCCTACCAACAAGAAAAGTGACAAAGAAAAGGAGAGGGGCAGGAAAGCACGGCTGACTGACTCACCCGATCTTCTGTCGGCCCATCCTGCAGGGCCCCGGTCAGTCTGGGTTTCAGGAGCCTGCGCAGCCCGGGCAGCGAAAGGACTTGCTCACTAGCTCCTGTACCCCGCTGGTCTCCAGGGGTGTGAAAGGTCCCAACATTTTCAAGCCCTCATTCCACCAGGTTTAATATTGGAAGTGTTTTTCGGACACCACCCTTGGTCCCAGCAAACTGGGACAACTGATTGCCACATCTCAGGCTGAGAGCGGCAGGTCAGACCGGGGATGGAAGGCCAGAGACGCGTGGCACTACCAGAATGGGGCCACATGCGGTCGGTCAGTCACACTACTGCTGGAGCAAGACAAGCGCTCCAAGACCACCAGGAGAGTGTACCCAAGATCACTGGAGGCAGCTTACAAGAGGGCAATGCAGTTTGTTTCTTAATTTTTTGTCTCTATCACTGATTCAACCAGAAGCTCTGAAAACTATACTTGATAATCCTCTCAGTAGTTTTTGATGCATCATATAGTCTATAAATTTCCATTCTCTCAAAAATAATAAATCTCCTGAAGTTTTGTTTTGTTTTTTGTTTTGGGGGATTTTTTGTTTCTTTGTTTTGTTTTTGTTTTTGTTTTTGTTTTTTGTCTCTTTGAGAAAGGGTTTCCACCATGCAGTTCAGGCTGGCCTTGAACTCACTTTGTACCCAGGCTGGCCTCGAACTTTAGCGATCCTCCTGCCATAGCCTCCCAAGTGCTGGGATTACAGGTGTGCACCACCACATCTGGCTCCCAAAGGTTTTTAAACTGCTACAATCTGGGTTGTTGTCCTTATGCATAATAAGCTTCCTGGAGTGTTCTCCACGTGTATCTGCTGCAGGAGTCCCAGTGCCCTGGGTCTTTATCTGTCTTTTTCTACCTCTGTGTTTTGGTGGAGCACACACTCCAGTAGCTGCCTGAAGGGAAGAAAAAAAAAACAACACAGGTAAAATTTTACATTTTTTGCATGTCAGAAAATGGTTTTTATTCTACCTACTTAATACTAAGTTTGACAGGGTAGAAAACTGTAGGTTAAAAATCATATTCTCTGCAATTGTGGTGGTTTATATCTAGATGTCCCCCAAGGTGCATGTGCTCACAGGGTTAGGGCGCTGGACTCAGCTGACCTGCTATTAGGAGGTGGGGTCAGGTCAGAAAAGGCACATGACTGGGGCATCTTCTGTCTCCACTTCCCTCCACCTGTCTCCTGTTCTCTCCTGCTCGCTCTCTCTCGCTCTCTCTCTCTCTCTCTATCTCTATCTCTCTCAGCCATTTTCAACGGGATATCTATATTTCAGAGTATCATGCCATCGCACATTCAAACTGCCCGAGGTGGCTGTTTTCATAAATCCTTAGGTTCCTTTGGAATTTTTCAAAGTGAAATGCACCATTGTCAAAATTCATCATTATAAATAATTCTATGTAAAATAAACAAATAAATAAATAAATAATTCTATGTTAGAAAAAAGCTTCACATCAACTGAGGCTTCTTTCTGGAGAAATTCTTCACAAAACATGAGTGTAAACCTCACAGAAACAAGTTCCCTTGGTGGTACTGACCACAGCCCTAGGTTCTTCCTGTTCCTAGGTCAGTGAACCATGATCCACCCCACCAGGCTACAACAATGACAGGAGAGGACAAACATTTCCAAGCAGATACCGAGGTAGACCACCAAGACTCCACTGGGCCGTTTTTAAGAACAAATACCAGCGTATAAGAAATTAGCACCATTGAGGCTGAATAAAAGGACAGTGATAACTAGGAAAACATTTCATGACAAAAGGGGGTGCACTGCTGAATGTGGAAGAAGAAGATAACAGAAGGGTGTGCTTTTCAAAGAGATTATAAGTATTAGATAGCACTCTTGTTTGGAACGTTTGGTAAATTTCACCCAGATACGGGGTTTTATTAAAATGGTGTGGCTTAATAGTACTATCTGCAATCTAAGGATACATGGCTGAGGTCAAAGAAAATCGGTAAGAACTACGGACTGACATAGCAAATGAACAATAAGTTTTAAAGTGTTGTGAAATAAATTTGAAATGTCATAATGTTCAATGCATTAGAATGAAGAGAGAATATAGTAAAAGCACTCTCAGAAAACAGAAAAATGAGAAAAAATCGAAAAGGTAAAATAGTAAGTAAGAATAATAAAAAATAATCAAATACACTTAGGTACAAAAACACAAGCAACCTGTGTTTCTTAAAAAGAGTGGGAAGTAATAAAACAGGGAGCCACAATTAATAATATCATAGACTAAGACACAGGGTTGGCCAAGTGCCAGGAAAATTTGATGAAAAACAACTTATAAAATATCCTGGTCCAGCTCCCGGCACTGTAGGCCTGGGACTCGCCCGGGCTTGCCCCAGCGCAACTGTAGTTCCGAACTTGCAGACAGACCCAGGGTTGGGGCGGCATCACTCTGGGGTGCACTCCGCCTAGCTGCCCAGGACCGGGAGGCCTTGGCCCCCACCCAGTTAAGGCAGAGGCTCCACCAGCATGCCCCGGGAGGCCGCCCTCCCTTGCTGCATGCAGGACCGAGCCCTACCGGGTCGTGCGATTCAGCGTGACCCAAGAATCAGTGCAAACCTCAGGGGAACGCCCGGCCAGCCTCTCAGGACACAGAGGTACGCAGCCCAGCCCAGATCAGCCAGGACCCCAGAGCTGCTCACCAGGGACTGACCAACATAGCTGCAGGGACTTGGAGAGCTTGGGCTTCCCGCACCAGAGTGCGGAGAGCACATGAGCTCCATACTTCAGTGGAGCGGTTTGTGCGTGCGCCATCCCAGAGCTCTCGTGTGGACCCCCGCCCAGCCAGGTTGCTCCCGGCAGTGTAGGCCTGGGACTCACCCGTGCTTGCCCCGGCGCAACTGTAGTTCCGAACTTGCAGACAGACCCAGGGTCGGGGCGGCATCACTCCGGGGTGCACTCTGCCTAGTTGCCCGGGACCGGGAGGCCTTGGCCCCCACCCAGTTAAGGCAGAGGCTCCACAGGCACGCCCCAGAAGGCCACCCTCCCTTGCTGCACGCAGGACCGAGCCCTACAGGGTCACGCGATTCAGCGCAACCCAAGAATCAGCGCGAACCTCAGGGGAACGCCAGGCCAGTCTCGCAGGACACAGAGCCACATAGGTTCTAGAAGAAAATGACAAAACGAAAGACAAGAGGCAGTCTCAGTCCCCCAGCCCACTGAGAACAAACCCAAGAGACCCTGAAATGGAATACAGTGGGAGTCACACAAATGCACTTTCTGAAATGATAGAAAATGCAATAAAGAAACAGCTTGATGAAGCTATAGAGAAATTCAAATCAGAAATATTCTCCCAGCTAAAAAATGAAATGAGAATCATTATTAAAGAAATGTTGTGTGTATCTAAAGAAGAGCAAGATAAAAAAAAAGAAGAACTTAAGAAAATGATCAAAACCCTGAATGAACAATATAAGACACAAACAGAATGCATGAAACAGATGCAAAGGGAAATGCAGGAAATGAAAAACTCCATGGAAAGTTTGAAAAATCGCCTGAATGAAGCTGAAGATAGAATCTCAGATCTTGAAGACAGCATGGGAGATCATGGCCACGAAAGAAAAGATCTCCTAAAA
>RJWM01035892.1:0-18549 GCA_004363535.1 Dasyprocta punctata | reverse complement strand
TACATGAAAGTAATAGTAATGCCTATTATTAGTTTTCTATTGCTGTATGAAAATACCCAAGATAATCAATATTAAATGTCAAAATATTTCTTTCAATTCATGGTTTTAGAACTTCAGTGTGTGATGACTTGGCTCTATTATCTTTGGACCTGTGACAGGGCAGAATATCACAATGGGTAGGACACTGTGGAGCAAATTTGTTGACCTCTTAGAGATGGGAAAGCAAAGAAAAGACAGGAAAAGACTCAAGAGTCCCAACATCTCCCTCAAGAACACAGCAACTGCATTTTACAAGGCTCCATCTCCTAAAGACTCCCTCTGAACCCAAGAGGTATCAATTAGGTCTTTAACATATGAGTTTTTGAAAGAAATTTAAGGTTCGAAACACAGCGGTCCCTTGATTTATAGGTACTCTTTGCACATAATATATGCTTATAGTATTATACAATATATGCACTTGTTCCTACAGAGATATATGATTTCTAGCATGTCATTTATTTGTATAGATATATTATCCTACTGTGTATAATTTTTCTGTAAGTCATGGTTATAGAAATTAATTCCATTGTTATTGTATCACTTAATTTCTGTGACAATGTTAACTCTAGAACAAATTATCATAAATAGAATTGGTAAATCATTCTTAATATACATGTGATTTTGCCCTACTGTCAAATTGTCCCACATGTGGTTAGCTTTTGCAAAAAAGGTGTGTGTGCTTGCAAATTCGTATTTACTTTACACTACTTGATTGTTAGTTGATGAATAGACATTCATGACCATTTCATACTCATTGGAACTTTCCAATATTTCTATATGAAATATTACTGAAACTTTTAAAATTTCTTTTTTCTTAACAGCATATGTGATTGCAATACATGTGATTATATTAATCTTGGGAAATTGAAGTATATACATACTGCATTTTGTTTTTCAAATTATATTTTGAGTTTCTCACTGTGGTGGATTAACTAATGGTTAACTGTATAACACCCAGTTGAAGTGAATCAGCATGATGCTGGGTGTCAAAGGCCCACCTGAGGATTGTTGCCAACAGCATAAAAAGAGAACTGGAAGGCAAGGTGTTTAGCTGTTGATTTTCCTGGAGAAGCTCATTGCACTGATTTTCCTGATATGAACTCAGTTGTTATCATCAGAGGAGCTTGGACCCTCACTATTGCTGAAGACGGCTGTGGTTCTCTTCAGAGAAACTCTGGTTCTTACTTTAAGTGTTGCTTCCAGGCTCCAGGGCAGCCTGCTGGTGCACTTCCTAGCTTCCACCACTGACCTTTTGGCCTTTACAGTCCAGACCATTGATACAGACTTACATGAGACATTGTCCTTGACTCTGGGCCTCCAGCTGGACTCATGGAGAATGTTGCCGTGGGACCCAGGGCCCTCAGCTGGATTCTTTTGGTCTCTACTGTGTGGACAGATCTCCTGTACTCTTTTGCATTTGAATCTTTGGGTGACTATTATAAAATAATCCTAAAAATTATGTATCCTGTATTAAATATTTTCCTTTGTAAACCCTGATGACAAAACTCACATACAAGAAATCATCTGATACTTAACATTCTTTGTCTAATTGATTTCACTTAATGTTATGGTCTCGTTGTAATTTTTTCTTAAAAACATTTTAAGTCAGAATTATACTGATACCAGCATGTGTACTTTATATTTCCTTTTATTCCTATTGTCTAGGCAGTTTTTCTTTTATTATTATTATTATTATTATTAATATTATTATTATATATTTAATAATGTATGTTTGTGCTACATAATGGTTATATTCATCAAGGTTTTCCTCCAACTTTTCAGAAATGTTTTTTAAAAAGTGCCTGAATATTCAAAACATAATTGACTATTTAATTCAATGGGAAAATACTTTTATTTTTGGTATCAGGGAATCTGTTTCTTTTATTTTTTAATATTTGTATTATTGGTGTATTTTAGATATATATAATCATATCATTCATCACAGGGAATTTGCAGCTGTACTTGATATATCTTGCTTCCTATTTCCCATTTCTTTCCCCTCTTTTGAGCCTCCTCTTCCCCTCTTCATTTACAAATATTTGTTTCCATTTCTTCTTTGTATTCTTTTTTTCTTCTTCTTTCCGTTCCCACTACCCATCCTTTTTTTACCTTAGTTGTACCATTTTATGGTCACTAGTAGAAAAGTATGGATAGCTTGACTTGTGCCATAGTTTTGAATGCTATGCTTTCTATATATAAATCAATCGTTTCATTTTTATATGCTCTTGCTTCATGTATTATTGTGCATATCCATTTTTAGTATTGAGGAAAGTATAAAAATTATAGTGATGATATTGATCATTATAATTTCAATGATAACACTAGTTAGAGTTTATAAAAAAGATATTTATTATGACATATTCTAGTTAATTAACATATTTCTGTCATACTTTACATCATTATTAATTTTTTTCACCACCTGATTTTGGTTATTGCTATCATTTTATACAAATAACTATGATTATATTACCTGATATTTGTTTCAAATATTCACCTCTCATCCTATCAAATGATGTAAGGCACTGTTTAACTGCCATTTTTTATTTCTCTTTCCTCAGAAACATTTCTAGGTATGCTGTATTTACTTATCCTTTTCTTAGCTCCCTGTTAAATGTGTCTGTGTGAAGGCGTGTATGTATGTGTGTTCGTGTTTGTAATAGCTCATACTCAGTAACAGTAGGCTTTACATAGACATTTCCTACAAAGAAAATAGGAAATATATTTGGTAAGATGTGAAAACTTAATTCAATTTTAAAATCACAAAAATAAAAATACAAATAGACGAATACATTTACATCAAACTGTTTCGAGGGACATCTTAGAGAACAGGAGACAATAATTGGGAGTTATGTAATTGACATAGTATTGATATATAGAATAGACAGGTAATTCATAAAAAGATCCACAAATTTGATAGAACTAAAAACGGAAAAAGGCAGTAACCCTAAAATAATAGAGATCAAGAGATATATGTAAAAATGCTCTGTGCCTGTCCACTAGTATCAAGGAAATGCAATTCAAACCCTTCCCAATATGAACTGCTGCTATAAAGAAATCTGAAGATAACCAGTGCTGTTCAGAATATGGACAAAAGGGAATTCTTGGACAATGTTTATGGGAATATAAATTTATTCCGTCATTATGGAAAATTGTATAGATGTTCCTTTAAAAATTATAAATAGGACTACTATACAATCCAGCAGCTCCACAACTACTTAGGATATGAAATCAGTATGTAAAAGAGACATTTTCACTCATATATTTATCATAACGCTATTTACAATAGCTGAGGGAAAAGGAACAGCCAAAGTGTTCATCCAGTCGTGAATGGATAAAAATAGTATGATGCGCATACACAATGAAACTCTGTACAGCCATACAAAGGATGAAATTTTGTCAATTCCAACATGATGAGTGGAACTGAAGATTATTATTTCAGGTGAAATAAACCAGACACAGACACATCCTACATTATCTTTTTAATACATGGAACCTAAATACATTAATTACATGGGACTTGAAATGGTATGCATTGGAGGCTGAGGAGATAACAGTGGTGCAGGGGAAGCAAGAACAGTTAATCCACTGTAGCAGTCACAGTTAAATAGGAGCAAG
Source organism: Dasyprocta punctata (assembly GCA_004363535.1). Lineage (NCBI taxonomy): Eukaryota > Metazoa > Chordata > Mammalia > Rodentia > Dasyproctidae > Dasyprocta > Dasyprocta punctata. The sequence continues at coordinate 14,895 of RJWM01035892.1, read as the reverse complement.
AGATTCTGGTTTAATTGCATAGTAACACGAAATGCATAACTGTAATATACGGTGCACTTCAACAGTTAGAAAAGATGGGGAAAATTAAAAACACATTGACTGTGTGGAGGCACCTACTTATCTTCTGGTTTTCATTAGCTGAAAAGTATTTTATCCTCAGTTGCATGGACTCTTTGGTCAGGCTGATCTGTCTGGGAGGTTCCGTGAGTCGCTTCACCTGTCTCCTTGGAATCTTTCTCTTTCTTGGAATCAATGAAATGTAGAAAGTGATTTCCACAAGCAAAACACACAGCAGTTTCTCTCCCTGGTTTTGTAATATGGAGATAGTTCTCTAAAATTTCCATCTGTTAGTCCCTCAGTCTCAAAATTGTTGGCGTATGTGTTCATAAATATTTTTCTGTGATGGTTTCCCTTAATGTTTTACTTCTCACAATTCTTTGTTACATTCTGATTATTGAATACTTCATTTTGCATCAAATCTATGAGAGCTCTAGCAATTTCTTATATTGTAAATGATTTGACCTTTTATTTGTTGATGTATAGTCATGCAATTTCCATTGCATTACTCTTACAAATAATGGCATAATAAATATCATTGTTTCCTTCTATTTTCTTTTTTTCTTTTCTTGTCCCTTCTTCCCTTTGCCCCACCTCCTCCCTTGTTCTCCTCCTCATTTGAATGTTTTGTTCTCATTTCCTAATATCTACTTTACATTTTGGTCCTTTTTTTTTTTAATACTTTCGTTTTTTCACACCAGAAAAACAATGTAGTATTTAAACATGTGTGTCTGATTTATTTCACTGAAGAGTATGGTCTCAAGGTGTATCAATTTAGCCAGAAGTGTCTCAAGTTATCTTTTCTTGAGGCAGAATAGTTTTCTATTATGTATTTTAAAAAACCACATCTTCTTTATCCATTCATTGGTTGATGGGCATTTGGACTGTTTCCAAGATTTAACTAATACAAACTGTGCTGCTATAAACATGGGTGTTCAGATATCCCCATGGTATGATGGTTTTAATTCTTTCAGGATGATGCCAAGAAGTAGAATCGTTTGGCCAAATGGAAAGTCTAGTTTTAGTTTTTTTGAGGGCCCTCCACACTGATTCCCACAATGGTTGCACCAGTCTACACTCCCACCAACAGTGAAGGGTTCTTTTTTCCCTACAGCCCCATAAGCATTTGGTTTTGGTTGTTTTCTTGACAATAGTCATTCTTTTTAGAGTGACATGGAATCTCAGCATTGTTTGAATTTTCATTTGCATCCCTCCAATGACCAGTGATGTTGAACACTTTTTTAAATATTTATTTTGCCATTTTTACTGCAAATGAGAAGAGTCTTTTCATTTCAGATGCCCATTTTTGAACTGGGTTCTTAAATTTGGGTAGCCTAATTTTTTGAGTTCTTTATATATTCTAGATATTACTCCTTTGTCTTAGGAACAGCTGACACTTATTTCCCACACTGTGGATTGTTTTTTTCAACCTGCTGGTGGTTTCTCTTGCTGTTCAAAAGCTTTTTAATAAGATGAGATTCCAGTTGTTGATTCTCTGTGATACTTCTTGTGTGACTGGGGTTTTGTTCATAAAGTATTTGCCTATACCAATGTCTTCAAGAATTCTGCTTATTCTATCTTCCAGAAGATTTAGTGTATTTGTTTTTATATTTAGGTCTTTGATCCATTTCAATTTTCATTTGTGTGGTGAAAGATACAGGCCTAGTTTTAACTGTCACCATGTACAAAATCGGTTTCTCCGGCACAATGTACTAAAGAGGCTATCTTTCTTTCAGTGAAGGAGTTTGGCTCCCTTGTCAAAAATAAGATGGCTGAGTATATCAAGTTGTTTCTGCATTTTCTAATCTCTCTCATTTATCCTCATCCTTGTGTCTTTTTCTTTTTTTAATCACAGTAGCTTTAGTATAATTTCAAGCCAAGGATTATGATGTCCCTTGACTTGATTTATTGTCCAGAATTGCTTTTGCTATTCGAGGTGTCTTCTAGTTCTAAATGAAATTTAGGATTGTCTTCTCTAACTATGTGAGATATGTTAATGGAATTTTGATAGGATTGCATTACATCTGCATAAAAATTTTGGAAGTATGGTCATTTTCATTATATTGATTTTTCCTACCCAAGAACAAGGGACATGCCTGAATTTTCTGATATGCTTTTCAATCTCCTATTTCACAGTGCTGTAGTTTTCCAAGTAGCAGTCTTTTACTTCCTTCATTAGATTGATTCCTAGGTATTTCATTTTTTTGGATGCTACTATCATAGGTGTTGTTTCCCTAATTTCTCTTTCAGTGAGTTTATTATTTGTGTACAGGAATGCTACTGATTTTGAGTGTTGAATCTGTCTCCAGCTACATTTCTCAATTTGATTATTAAATCTAGAAGTCTTTTGGTGGGGCTTTTGGGGTATTCTATGGAAAGTGCCATATCATTTGCAAATAATGGTAATTTAACTTCTTCCTTGCCTATCCTTATTCTGTTTATTTATTTCTCCTGTCTAATTACTCTAACTGGTGTTTCCAGAGCTATATTGAATAAGAGTGGTGATAGTGGGCTCCTTTGCCTTGTTCCTGATTTTAGAATGAAGCTTTCAGTTTTTGTTTATTTTATGATGTTAGTTGTTTGTTTGTCATAGATGGTTTTTATCAGATTAAGATAAAGACCATCTACTCCAATTTTCGGTAGAGTTTTTACCATGAATGAGCACTGGACCTTGTCAAAGAATTTTTCTGCATCTATTGAGATGATCATGTGAATTTTGTCCTTGGCTCTCTTGATATGTTGTATTACATGAACTGATTTGCATATGTTGAACCATCCCAGCATTCCTGGGATGAATCTCACTTGATCATGGTGCATGATCTTCTTTATGACTTGCTGCATTCTGTTTGCCAGCATTTTATTGGGGATTTTTGCATCTATTTTCATTAGGGAGATTGGCCTGTCATTCTCTTTTTCAGTTGGATCCTTTTCTGATTTTGATATCAGGGTAATGCTTGCTCTAGGAATGAATTTGGTAGTGCTGCTTCTATTTCATTTTCTTTGAAGTATTTGAGAATTAGTGGCATAAACCCTTCTCTAAATTTATTATAGAATTCAGCAGTGACTCCGTCAGAGTCTGGGCTTTTCTTTGTTGGTAGATTTTTAATTACATCTTCAATTTCTTTGACTGATACTGGTTTATTTAAAATTTTTATATCATCTTGATTCAGCTTTGGTAATTCATAGATATCTAGGAATCTGTCCATTTGTTTCTGTGTTTTCCATTTTACTAGAATACAGTTTCTCAAAATAGGTGTTGATGATTTTCTGGAATTCTACAGAATCTGTTGTGATTTCACCCTTCTCATTCCTATTTGCATGAAGTTTAGATTTCTGTTTCCTTTTTTTTTTTTTTTTTGATAAAGTTAGTTAAGGGTTTACCAATTTTGTTTAATCTTTCAAAGAATGAAGTCTTAAAATCGTTGATACTTTGTATTGTTCTCTTCATCTCCACTCTTAATTTCTGATATTTATAATTTTCTCACTCTTATGAGCTTTTCACTTGTCTTGCTCTTTTCTCTCAAAGCTTGTGATTCAACATTAGTTTATTTGAACTTGCTCTGTTTTCCTAACTTGGGAATTCACTGTTGCAAATTTCCGATGTAGGACTGCTTTCACTGAATCACACAAGTTCTGGTGTGTTTTATCGGTATTATCATTTAGTTGAAGAAATGGTCTAATTTCTTCTTTTAATTTAATCTGTTACCCATTCATTGATTGGGAGGGTGTTATTTATTTTCCATGTGTTTATGAAGTTCTTGTGGTTTCTTTTGCCATCTATTTCCAATTTCATTTCACTATGGTCTCTTACTATGCATGTGATAATTTCTGACAAATTTGATTTCGGTTGATATTGTAGTAGTTTCAAAAGGTAAATAGCTTTAGACTTTACAAATGTAATTATTCTGCTTGCAACTCTAAATTACATTCTAGTGAGATTTCATTTTTTCATCTCTTTAAGTTCATATAAGTATTACAAAAATAATAAAAGTTCCATATACTCTTCACTCTGTCTCCTGTAATGTTAATATTTTATGTTAGTAGACAAAATATGCCACAATTAAGAAATAGATGTTGGAAAATTATTTCAACTAATATTCCAACTAAGCTGGGCATGGTAGTACTTAGCTGTAATCCCAGCACTCTGGGAGAATAAGACAAGTGGTTCACAAATTTTAAGCCTACTCTTAGCAACCAGTGGTTTAAAAATGAATAAAAAAGGAGCTGGGAACAAAGCTCTATGCACAAGCTATTAGAATTTCACCAGGTTTTTAGTAATTATATTTTCTGTCCCAACATCTATCCAGGATGCAAGATTTGTTTCTTCTAATTTTCTCTGCGATACTTCAGTCATCATTTTTTTTCAAGCATTAAACAATATTGAAGAACTCTGGTGCAGTAACTTGTTCCCTTAAATTTAGGCTTGAGGGGTAATTTTTCTCTTGCCCTGATTACAGTTAGGGTGTTTTGGACAGATTGTCACAAAAAAACTCTCTCCGTCACATCTTACCAGTCTGTACATTAGATCAAAATAATTCATCCTGGATTGTTATTTCAGTCATTTTGTAAGATAGTGTTTAATGCTTTTCTCTTCCAATGTAAAAAGCTATTTTTCTTTTTCTCCATTCAACAAGTCATTAATGTACACATCACAAGTCCAGCTCACATCCTAACTTATGGTAAAATTATGGTCACTCTCACGGGAAGAAATATCCATAGATGATGTTTGAAATTTTCTGTAAGAAACAAGAATCCCTTGTCTCTACTGATTCATTTAGTCATGCATTTATTTATAACATGGACTCTCACATCTCTGTCTTCTATCTTTGGTTATAATCTAATCCACATTAATTAGTTAAGTTCTTCACCTTTTGTCACTGGGAGCTTTTCAGAGTGGCTTTTGTGTTCCTTTTACATATTCTCATCCTTCTATCTTTGAATTACTTGCTTTCTGCCAGTAAGGATGCCAGCGATACAGTTTGATTTGTCCTCCCCATCTCAATACGTGGGCTCTGTTCATAGAAGCTTTGATTTCTTTCACGGGAAAATATAAGAAATGTATTAGAAACCAAGTTATGGATTCTAGGTTTGTCTATTAAGGAAGGTTTATAGCACCTCAACTTTGCTAGCAAAAATTTCAGTCTTCATAGATAAGGGTTAACATGGTTGTCTTATTTGCAAATTGCATTAGATATTTTAGTCTGTTTTGGCTACCACAGATGAAATAGACAAGGTTATATACAAAACAGAAATTGATTTTCTTGCATTTTTGAAAATAAGGAGACTGCGGTCATGGTGATAAATAAATTGATTTCTCCTAAGGTCTTGGGTTGCATACATCTTGCTATATCCTCATATGACCTTTCTTTTGTGTACTCACACACAGAGACAGAGAGAATCCTTTGTGTAAACTATGTCAATGGTTAGGGTCCCACTACTCTGACCTTAAATTATCTCACTGCTTTTCAAATTCTTTGGACTCTTGGTCCAAATATGGCCACACTTGGGTTTTGGTTGAAACATATAGATGAAGGGGAGCACAATTCAGTCTGTAGCATTAGAAAAATACATCAGGAATTGAATTTCAGTTAAATTTCCTGGCCCTGTGAAATTCTGTTTACAGACAAATTGATAAATTGAAAATTTTACTGCTTCAGGGGACAACTAAACTAACAAATGACCTAGTCCTAAAATATGGCTTTAACTTTTTTTTTTTTTTTGGTTTGGTGGCCCCTTAATACATTAACTATTACATGACATTTTCAAAAACTAAAATTCAAGTATTTTTAACTTTTGAGAAAATGTTAGCGCTATTTTAGAATGCATAGCCAAAAAAATGGTATTTATCACTGAAGTCTTTATATGACTTTGAAGTTAATTAGCAATTTTAGTGTCTTTTTTTTTAAATATGAAAGGGACCTGGTGTGGTGGTACATGCCTGTAATCCCAGAACTTGGGAGGCTGAGGCAGGAGGATCTCTGTGAGTACAAGTTCAACTAGACTGCAGAGTGAGACCCTGTCTCAAAAAAAAAAAAATAGAGAAAGAATAGAGTTATCTTTATTTCCTTTGTCAGTGCTATTGAATTCTCTGTGCTTTTTAAAATACCAATAGCAATATTTCCCTTTCCAGCTAACACAGGTAAGAGGCACTGAATTGAATATAAATGTAATCAATTTTCTTCTTCTTTTTCCCCTAGATTTTCCATTAAAACAAAACAAACAAGTAGCTGCTTTATTAATAATTTTATGAGTGTTTTTGTAAAATCTGATAAAAATTTTGCAACAAATTAAAGTAAACGAACAAATAATGAGACAAGCAGATGCACACACAATCAAAGCAATCAGCACTGATTCTATTTTTGCATGCTGGTCCTTGGTGGCTTGTCTGCAGATTCTGATGATTAGTGTCTCAGGAAAACAATTTAGGGAAATCAGTGTTCCATTTAGTTTCTGTAGTTTTTCAGTAACTGGAGAGATTGCTGAAGCTGTGGGGATGATATAAATCTCCATATGTTTCAAACTCATGAATTCTTATACTTTATTTAAATAATTTCAAAACCAGTGTTGTGTGAAACTACCTCAATAAATGTGCTTTAGTGTAATGACTATAAATATATAAACATATGCCATATTTGAAGTGGTATTTCAGTGATATATGCAGATTATTTGTGGGTTACAAAATTATATATGATAAGGGCACAGAGTAACAGTAGTTACTTCTATTTCTTTGACACTTCTGTTATTATTAAATTATTTGACTTAATTTATTTTCAAACATATTTAAATATTTAAGTATTTGTAATGTGTATTTTCAATTGAGTATAATGGTATATGCCTTAAGTGTAACTGAAATATTTTATAATATCTGAGTTACTAACTTGTCTTTCTTCTCCTATTGAATAAGCCCATGCTTTAGTTTTACTCTTGGACACCTACAAGAAGTATATGTGGCCCGACGGGTGGTGCACGCCTTTAATCACAGGACTCAGGTGTCTGAGGCCCGAGGATCATTGTGAGTTTGAGACCAGCCTGGGCTACAAAATGAGTTTAAGGCCAGCCTGAACTGCATAGTGAGACCCTGTCTCAAAAAATAGGGCCAGGGATTTAGCTCAGTGGCCTAAGCGCCTGCCTGGAAGGTGCGAGGTTGAGAGTTCGATCCCCAGTACTAAAAAAAAAAAAAAAAGTATATGTGACAAATTAAGTATCGATTTCACAGTTCCATAATGCAGTATTTCATAGACTTTTCTCAAATATAATACTAACTGGTGAGAAACTCTACTGATAAAAATCATTACATTTTCTCAATTTATAGGAAAAACAAAAATTTGAATCGTGATTAGCTGATATTATGCCAAGGATTGCACCTTTGTTGATAAAGCAAGATTTTCTTTGTGATTTTTTTTACCTGAGTATTCAAGCACTCTGAACTTCTGTTTTTAATTTTTTAAAATTTTAAAATTTTTAAAATTTTAATATTTTTGAAATTTAATTTTTAAAAAATTTATTAGTATACGTTTGCAATACATGATGACTATGTTCCTTGTGGGAAAATATGGAATGTACATAACATATCTCAATTCTTTCTGTTTTCTCTTCCAAACCAACCCCTTTTTAAAAAATTTTTGAAAGCACCACATTTATTTATTCATTCTTTTATTTTGTAAGTCCTTATAATATTAATTATCGTACATACAGATTAATCAGTGCTGCCATTTTGAAAAATAACTGATACATTTTTGAAATGTAAAAACTTACAGATGAGGCGGGCGTGGTGGCACACGCCTTTAATCCCAGCACTCGGGAGGCTGAGGTAGGAGGAGCGTTGTGAGTTCGAGGCCAGCTTGGGCTACAAGGCCGGACTGAGCTACACAGTGCGACCCTGCCTCAAAAAACCAGGGCCAGGAGTTTGGCTCAGTGGCTTATGTGCCTGTGAGGCAGGCACGAGGTTGTGAGTTTGATCCCCGGTAACTTACAGATGGCCCACCGTATCTATGTATTTCACATTTACATATTCAATCAACTATAGATTGAAAGCATTTTTGCTAATTTTTTCTGCTCTGAGAAGATAAAGAATTTTTCTCATCATTTTCCCTTAACAATAGAGTATAACGAATAGCTAACTAATATTTGCATTTTATTAAGTATCACAAAAAATCTAGAGATGATTTAAAAGTATATAAAATATATAAAGCATATATATTTTAGGTAAGGCACTTAGTGTCTGAAGATTTTAGTATCTCCAGGAGCCCCAAAACCAAAGTTCTGAGAATATCAAAACATAGTCATATAACAATTTAATTGTAATATTTAGTAATGTGATAAATTATATTTTACTCAGTAAGTACTTCTTTTTCCTATTATAATCTACAAATTTAAATTTAAGCATAAGATTCCAGCATAGTTTTATTCAACTACTGCAAGTGACAATAAACATATGGGTAAAAATAAAATGTATAATTCCATTATCTATTAAATTCTCTTGTATATGTTATCATTTCTGTCAATGATCATCTGCTATCTAGTTTTAAAACATTTACCTATACTTCAGAAATTTCTCTGTCAAATATGAATTGGGTTTACCATGGCAGGCAGCATTCATCACTTGAACACAATCTATTAATTCTCTGCTCTATTTGTACATTGTATTATATATTGTTTTTAAATTCATTGTGACAGTAGACTATGGAAATACATTTACTGCTATTCATATACTGCTAATTGAGGTAACAAATATCATCAGACTCACAATTAGTGTAAATGAGAGGAAAGTGCTATAAGTTAGAAGCTACAGAGAAATAATAATTTACATAATCTTCAGGGCAAATGCCACTGGAATATTTTCAAGCCTGAAGATTGATTAATAAAGCATATTTATCTGCCTATATTTTGTGATATCTTGCTTATATATTCCCATTTTACATGGAAGTTCGAATTGTTTTCAAAGTCAAGTTTAGATAAGCACATTTTAAAGAGTCTTCCCCTTACTTTCATTTAGGAATTCAATTTATTTCTATGATTTATCTGCTAGAGAAATGATAACTATGTATTTTGGGCAATTATACATATATGGGACACATTATCTTCCTTAAGATTTTTAAGATTTTCAAATGAACTTTGTAAGAATATATGTTATACAAGACATCATAAATTTAAAACCTGGTAAATATGTGCATGGTGCTTATAGTTCATCAGTCATTATCATGAACATTACATTTCCATGCATGCACATAAAATGTCCTACATAATAGACAGAAGGCAATAAATCAAAAAGCCAGGATAGAGACTTAAACAACTGAGCTTGATTTCTAAAACTCAATACTGTTGTCAAAATCTACTCTGAAAAAGATAATACAATGAGAATACCTAAAGTATAAAATTTGTTACTGATTATCAGCAATATCCATAGGAAAGTAGGTAGAAAATAAGACTAAAAATCAGTGATTTTCTTATAGATATTAAAACAAGGGGAGGATTTTGATTTGAATCTATAGCCACTAACAAAATAGTTTAGGAGGAAAATATATAAATGATGATTTTCCAGTACAGAATTGGTGGGTAATTGCTTACACCTTTTCTCCTTAATAAACTCTATATTGAATGCCTATTCTATGTCATATATTAGGCTGAGCTGTAAGATATAACAAAACACACTGGAATCTATGCAAAGCTAAATTTAACGCTGGAAATCAACTGGACTTCTGTTTGAGGGAAAACAAAAATTATTCTATGACTATCTAACATAAAGATAAGTCATATCTATGTTTATATTCTGCAGGGAAATGTGAGATATCTGTACTAGAGAACCAGTGATTTATTGCAGCAGAGGGAGAAGCTGGTGTAACACCTTGCACTCACTTCTTGTTCCCATTGCCTCATAAGGCAAAGCAATGAACACAGAAATTACCCAATGCAGGCAGTGGGGTTTGCATTAGAGGGAAGAAATGTTACATGGTAAGACCTTGATTTATCTAGGAGACTTGGAACATTGTTCCCTCCTCTACTTTAAGGAGTGAAAGTCTTTTAAAAACATTCTCTGAGTGGGGAAGGTTTTTATTATGTTAGATTATGAACAAAGGTTCAAATGTTTCCAACACCAAGTACAAATACCTATAGGTTTATCACCCTTGGAATGCAATACCAAGAAACTGAATAAATGAAGAAGTTTAGATTCAGAGAAAAGCTCTAAAGGGCCAATAAGGGAAAAGTATGAGTGTTTTTTTGAAAAAGAAGCTAATTTTGGGGGTAGGAGAGAGAAGTCTGGTGATTACGTTCAAAGAAAATACATAGAATGAGGTAAAAATCAGTGAATCATTTCAAATTCTCAAACTCTATGCAACTTGAAATATAACTACATCAACCACCTGACCAGTAGTCAACACAAAAATGCAGGGAAATGTTTTTTATGTATAAATTCTCAGCGTACATACAAATAAAAATACCAATCTATATATACTAAGATACAATAGCTAAGATGGAAAAGGAAATAGAATCATCAAATAAATAAATTTGTACATCCTGCAGCTAAAATCAAACTTTCAACAAAATTTTCATAAGCTACAGGTAGTCTATGTTATAATACACATACTGAAAAATCTACAGAGCAAAAATGTGAAGATAGAAATCGTGACTGGAAACAACAGTCCTTAAGGATATAGCAACAAGACATAATATAAAAATGAAGTTTTTGAAGGAAGACAGAATAAGGTGTATTGCAAATGCATAAATTTAATGAAATTCCTTTTTGGAATTTAATTTTGCTATTAACACGCATTACTCATACATATGAACATTTAATATTTCAATCCATGTATAAAGTGTATACTGATCAAATGCAGTCTCTCTTTATCAACTACCTATCCCAACTCTCAGTCTTTACTAATCATTGTTTTAGATTCAAGTCAATTCTTTTAAAAAATTCTCAATATATGAAACAACGTACAGTATTTGTCTTGCTGTGTCTGGCTTATATTGAACCCAAAATGTCTTCCAGTTATGAACATTTTGCATTGTAAGAAATAATATCTGGACTTGAGGAAATGTCAGATTTGCATATTTCATATGATTATCCCAGATCCAATCTAGATTAATAAAAATTGTTTCTTTTTTATTTAAATTTTTTATTTACCAGATAAATGCTGATGTCTGAAAGAAAAAGAACAAATAATAAGTGACTACTTCCACATAGGTGAAAGATACTGGAAAGAAAAACAGCCACAGTACAACAGGCGGGTATGATACAAAAGGGACACCTTCCATTGATAAAATCTATGAGTTCTTTGGAGAAAGAAACCAAATTAAATTGTTCCTCCCTTTTCATTCTGGCAAAACAGCAAGTAAATGCTGGAACAAAGGTGACAATAATCTCAAGTATTCATTTTGTTAAGGTTGGTGTGACATGATGAAACTAGATCTCTTACTGGGAGATGAGACAGTTGACCTAGTAGAAAAAGAAAAGAAATAATTCAATGAAAAAGTAAAATACAACTTAAAAACATTCACTGTATTTCTCCTTCACTTGTGATATCATTACTTATACACAATTTACCCTGATTCTGTAATCTACCAAAAACAAAACATGTGAAAATTTGTTAAAAACTAACTACAAGCACTGGATACCAAAGACTACCAGACTCTGACCTCCGAAAGAAATGAAACAAGTACAGAGAACACGAAGACCGCAGCAGCTTTCTTAAGCAAACAATTTCTCAACCACCCAGCAGGGAGAAGATCTCAAACAAAACTTAACAGTCTTGCTGGAGGGAAGAAACAAAGACAAGAGAGGCCCCAGAGAATTTAAGACAGCAGGAGTACATAAATTAGCATTGTAATATATGTGGATCTTTGGCTCACTATTACTCTATTCATGCACACAATAAAGCTGTATTTGGCAATGGAAAAACAACTGCAAAATAACCGTAAGAAGAAATTTCTCAAAGCACACATTCTGGTAGGTATTTGGACCTTGTTCAGGAAAAGTGCAGAGAACATTTAGAAAAATTGGGTCATTCAGAAGGGGGCACCAGAAGGATCAATTCTTCATAATGAAGCTAAACGATGTCTTAAGTTATCCATTTTATATGTTTCCTAACTTAAATTCAAGTCACTATATACAGAATGCTTGTGTACCCTCAAAATGTATATGCCGATGCTTACTGTTTAATGTGACCCCATGACACAGTAGTTGGAAGTAAGACCAGTAGGCATGATTAGATTATTAGGGTAGAGACCTAATGCATAAGATTAATGCCTTTAATCTAAATTAAAAAAAAAAAACAGAGAAATATTCTGCCTCCTCTGAGACCTCCCTTGTAAGAGGTGTTCACATTATTTAGAAGCATCGGAGGTGCCGAAAGATGGAGCCAGTGATCGTGGTGGTTTTGTGGAGACCACGTGTGGACTCTGACAACTTGGTAAATTCCTGGGTCCCCACAGTCTTGGAAGGGCTCCAACATATTCTTTGTTTTACTTTCACCATTGCCACGCGGTGCTCATGGTAACAAGCCAAGAACTTTGTTCCTCTGGAAGGAGAAGGTAAGAGTACCTATTTGAGTACGCCCAGAGCTTACTCCACAAAGTAAAATTGTTTACAGGACCCTACATAGTGTGGAAGGCATTTCATAACTAACTTCTCTAGACTTATTTTCTCATTTACAAGGGGATGAGCAAACGAAGAATACACCTGTGAAGGTCACTGCCTAGGGTTAGAGAGCCACTGAAAGACTAAAACTTAATAATAAAGTAAAGAGACAAGCACTTCCCTTAACTTCCCATCTTACCAGCACGGTAGGGAACTAGTGTAATAATCTTAAAAGAACTGTGGGATGGAGACTGTATTTGTTTATTGATCTAAATATCCAAAAGAAGCAAGGCTATAATTTAGTATACTAAGTGTATGACTCAAAAAATGATCAAACTTTGAATAAGAAGCCCTTGGGCTCCAGTGAGCATTGTTTGGGGAGTAGTTGAAGATAAATGAAACAAAAGCTTTAAAATAGTTGGAAGCACTGATTAAAAGATGAAAAAGCACTGGCGAATTCACATATTTTTCTTACACATTTATTTTTTTGTTTTGTAGTAACAAGATAAAACATGTTTTAGCCTGAAATGGATATAGCTCTAGAAATGAGTAAATACAGACATATATTTTAAGAATATTATGTCATTATGCAGAACTCTGCTGAAAACTTGAAAATTAAGGTGAATCTCTAGAAACACAAAAAATACAATGTGACTACACAGGAAGATAAAAATCCTAGGTTATCCTGAAGTTTACAAAATTTTAAATCTATTGAAAATTTTCCCACAAAGAAAAGATAGATTCAAATAATTATATTGTAACAAATAATTAGTACAATATTATAAAATTTAATTAATAATATGATATATACAAACATAAATTATATTTTAAATGTAAAATTTATATAAAATTTAATATCCACTCACTACTAAAAATATAACATAAATTTTTAATTCAGCAAATGAAAATGATTTCTCTTTTTTAAATTTAAATTTACTAGTATAATTTAGGTATACAAAATGACCAAATTCATTATAGGGAACTTGAATCTGTATGTGACATATGCAGATACTGCTCTCTTCTTTTCCCAATCCCATCCCCTCTTCTCAAATCTTCTTCTTCTCCCTGTTCACAAAGCTCAGTTTTCATTTAATTCCTCTTTTTTCATGTTTTTCTTTCCCTTCTTTACTTGCCCCCATCCCCACCCTATTTCCCTTTTCCTTTTGAAAAGTTCCTTCCTATTTCATAATATCTATTGTACACTTGTGTTCTTATTTACATTTTTAATTTGTCACGCTAGAGAGGTAATGCAATATTTACACGTGTCTGATTTATATCACTTAGGATTATGGTCTCAAGGTCTATCCATTTAGCTATAAATGTTTCAATCTTATGTTTTTTATTGCTGAATGATCTTCCATTATGTAAAAAACATTTTTAATTCATTGATTGGTTGATGGGCATTTGGGTTGCTTCTAAGATTTAGCTATTATAAACTATAAACATGGGTGTACATATATTGCTGTGGTATGATGCTTTTAAGATTTTTGGAAAGATATCCAGAAGAGTAATAGCTGAGTTAAAAGAGACTGCTAATCTTAGTTTTTGAGACAGCTCCACAGTGATTTCCACAGTGGTTGCATCTGTCTACACTCCCACTAACACTGAAGAAGGGTTCCTTTTTCCCCACTGCCCCAACAACATTTATTATTAGTTGTTTTCTTGATAAGAGCTATTCTTTCTGGAAAGAGACAGAACCTCAGCATTGTTTTAATTTGCATCTCTCCAGTGACCAGTGATGCTGAACTTTTTTTCATATATTTATTTGATGTTTGTACTTCTTTTTCTGAGAAATGTCTGTTCATCTCAGATCCCCATTTTTGGATTGGGTCTTTCAATTTGGAAGGTCTGATTTTTTTCAGTTCTTTGCATGTTCTAGATAATAGTCCTTTGTCTAATGAACAGCTGGAACAATTTTTTCCCTAATCTCTGAGTTGTCTTTTCACTCTGTTGCTGCTTTTTTTTGCTAAGTAAAAGATTTTTAATAAGATGGAATCTCAGTTGTTGATTCTTGGTGATAGGTCTTTTTCAGTTGGGGTTTCGTTCATAGTCTTTGCTACTGTGATAAAAACAGCACGGTACAGGCAAAACAAACAAACAAACAAACAAACAAAAAGACCCGAAGGTCAATGAAACAGACTAAAAGATGCAGACATAACTCTGTATGTCCTCAGCCATCTCAGACTGATCTTTGACCCAGAGGCCAAACACAGTCACTAGGAGAAGAATAATCTCTTCTATAACTGGTGCTGGAAAAACTG